>JANIEX010001220.1:0-11680 GCA_027627405.1 Leucocoprinus birnbaumii | reverse complement strand
MAAAAAATATAAAACCTGAGAATCATAGAAGATATAGTTTATAATTATTCTCAGGTTGTACTTTTTCTGTTTCTGCTTTCTACGATTTTATAGTTCAAAAAGAAAGATTTTGATGAAAAAGATCAGTGAGGCACGTGAGTCTCGGCAACAGGCTAATGACAGTGATACATGCCGCGTCAATTATCGACAATGGCATTGCAACCAAATCATGGGACGGACAAAACAAGACAGTTTCCATTAAAAACCTTGGTAATTACTATGCTAAGTCAAAGAAGGCTTGACCTTCTACTCAGATGATCATCATAATCTCACCTAGCTAGTAGAGGGAGCTTCTCAGGCCTACTCGTTATGATGTATTATGCATTCACTCAAGGTTGCTATTTGCCTGCTTGTTAAAACTATACCCAGTCCTTTCAGTGTCCACTAGGCATGCCTGCTGAGCCCACGGATTTTTGGATGGTCATCAGAAGGGTTGAGTGGAGAACAGTCAGCTTGGGCTTCACAGAAATATTGGTTTCACCAGGTCCTCCTTGATTCTATTATGAACGAGGTTCCTGAAACACAAGTTTAGTGCACTACATGCTTCAATGACATCTTGTTTGAATTCCAATTTAATCCGCTCGATGTGTAGCTGTTGAGGCACTCTCACTGCTCTGAACTTTCGTGGGACTTTGCCAACCACCCTGTCACTCTGTTGTCACACCACGTGAGAGTGGATGAGTATGAACTGCGTCTACCTTATCATTCATCTTGACCCGTTGAAAGAATGAAACTTGCCTTCAATAGTCTATCTGAACTATTCACATGTCTGGTCTTCCTGACATGGGTTGAAATAGAGACTGAGCGACCACCATATTCTCGACTTGAGACACTCGATATCGACATATCCATCAATGTCTCTATTACTCAAGAACAAAATCTCGAGTTGTTGGATTTATTTGCGGAACTATTCATGTCCAGAAATCCCCTGGATATGCCCTTGGGTAGCATTTCGCTCCGTCACGTAATTATAAGGAGGCTCTATGTGGAATTTGATAGCCTGATCAACAAGTGGTTGGAGAGGAGTCGGTGTAATATCAAGGCGTCATTGGCCTCGTACTCAGGCGAATCCAACCAATTGGAAATTGTTCATAGAGGCTAATCGCAGGGAAAAAGGAAGCCGATCGCAGTCTTCAAACCGACGATGCAGAGCATTTGGTGGGTCGGGAGGCAATGAAGGCTTAATGCGAATGAAATTAAAGACAGACTCAAATCAGGGTGATAACGACTCAGTAAAGCATCGTTTTTATTCTCGCAACCTTGATAAAACAAAATATGTCACACGCATGTCTACTGGCGGGAGTAGTATTGACTAGTTCAGCTGTAAATAACTGAGATTTACCGAATCAATTTCGCTCTGAAAATTTGTCTTAATGATAACATTGGTGCTATCGCTGTATGGGAGGCGAAGCACTTTTCGCGACCTGTCCATCCAAGTAGTTAAAAACTATCAGATTGCAAGTCAAAAGGTTCCATAGCATACTCATTATTTTGCTATCGTTCATAATTTATGTACTCGAGGCCTTCTCGTCGAGGCCACCTTCAACATCAGTCCTAACAGGCGCCCCAGTCAACCCTCCCGGAACGAATGATCCTGTAGAGAGCATTGAGATCCAATCAGGCTCAAAAGAAATATGAAAACCCACCCTCCAGGAGTTCGCGTTCGGCAGCATGTCTGTCTTTCATCTTGGCGTATTCTGTATTTGCGACAAAGATAGGAGCGTCCTCGAATAAGGCATCCATCTCTGGGTAGCAGGCGGTCAGAGGATTGACATCATGACAGACGGGGTTTAGATACCTTCAAGTCGCCTTCCAGTTGTTTCCTGGTATAGATCGATGAGTACACTTGATGATGCAGTTTGTCTTTCGTGACGTACAGGATAGAAAGCCCAAATCACCAATGCACTAGATGGGTTGTCAGATCACGGAAGTTCGTCGTCAGGCTGAAGCTTACTTTGTGTGTCCGCAGATAGCAAATACAAGATCTGAATGATGAGAAGGTCAACAGATGATTACCGTCTCCAAAATGTCAGGCATACAATATCTAGGTCATTGTTAGATGATGCTGAGGGAGGAACAATAATCACTCACTTCCATCCAATACCCAGGAAAGCACGAGGCGTTACTTGAGCGATGAAGCTAGCGAAATAGGTTCAAGCCGATCCTTCTTAAACCTATGATAGGGACTCACAAATTAGATATCCATGAAGACGAGCTCGTGATTGCCGTACTCTTTGCGCGAGTGCGGGTCGAGAATATCTCAGCTGGATACGCCCACGACAATGGGCCAATGCAAGCACTGAAGAAGAAGTTGAATACCCAGGTCCTGTGATAGAGCGAAAAGCATGTTAGCCTAGCCTAGGGAAACTCTAGAGTTACTCACGTTACTAGAGTAATAAGGTCCGAGGAAGTGAGCGGTCCAAGATAATCTCTGGTAGAATGTGGGCTTACTGATGAAAATCTAGTTTGGTTCAAGTGCTCCGGTTAGAGTGTTTTCATCCATGCCACAGGCATAAACTCACATAATGAGCCTGATAACACCACAATACATCTTAAGATGGTACATCAAAGTATGATCTGAAGCAAATACACATACAGCATTACTGCAAAAGCAGGATCTTTGAGCATATCGATGGCAAACTGGAGGATAATTACTCACTTATTCACGGACCCAGGCCATCGCGCCATCAGGATCGAACCAACAACAAATGATAAGCCAGAAGCAATATTCCCGATAATCAGTGGTCTCCTTCTTCCTGTGTGGTCAATCCATAGGACACAGCAAGCTTCTCCGATGAGAGCGATGACACTATTTATAGATTGGAACAAAAGAATACGGGTTGATGAAAAACCCATCTAGGGACGTTGTTGAGATTAGTCTTTGAAAAGCAGGCTATTGAAAGAAGTACAAACTGTCGTAAATATCTGGATGGCAAAGAAATCAGAAGAATATCTAAGAAAGTGTATAATGTTCGTACCGTTGTGGAATAATACTGGATAGCACTAACACCCGTCATTTGAACAGAAAATTGCAAAAATGTACCTATACACATCTTCAATTCGTTCTTCGAGCAGAGCAATACTTGATTGAGGCTCACCCGAGACACAGTCGGCGGAAATTACTCGGAATAGTAAATAGCTCTCCCCACCTTACAATGACGTCAGTTGAGCTCGAAAGTCAAATTCCGTCGATATCATATGCAAGCTCACGTTGATTCGCCGATGTCTTTGGCCCGTGCAATATCTGCTTTCATATCCTCGATCTGCGCAACGACCAGTTGGTCATGGATGTCTCCACGGGCGTGAAGGCGGGCGAGGGTAGCCCGAGCTTATGCATAGTGTAAGGGCAGATTCCAACTCATGTTCGGGAGGCGGATGGACTCACCTTCGTCTTCCTTTCCTTTTTCCATGAGCCATCGAGGGCTGTTCATTCATCAGTCACAGTTTTGTCTCCCTTTTAGTAGATGAACGAACGATTCGGGGAGTAGTAGGATAAAGCAAATCAAGGGAATAGCAGGAACGATCTATAGGCGTGGTCAGGTTATGGTTTTCGGAAGGTGAGCGGTAAGAGTACGGACTTGAATTCCTAGAGGTATCCTCCATTCACCCTGTGATCCCTTGAGGCCAGCAGATGTTCCATAGGTCTGACAGATTCTCGAAAGTCAGTGCTTGATCATGGATGAGTATTTTTCCCGTACAATCCATGAAGCGCAGAATGCTACGGAATTTCCTGAGCATGAAGAACAAGTACGAAACTTGAGGTCACATACCACCAATACCGAGCATAAATTGTTGTAGGGTCGTGAGACGACCCCGTATACTAGGATGAGCAATCTCGGCCTGGTACAATGGTGCGAGATCAGACACGATTCCTACACCGTATCCTGAACGTTGCCATCACTCAGCGAAGGGGTTATGACGATCAGAGCAAGTCACGCGCTCACCTGCAAAAAATCGTCCAGCGAGCATCATATCCATATTCTGCGCCCCTGTTTGGAGCGCGCCGCCAACACTGCGACGATCGGCTTGGCTCAGTCTGGGGAATATCAAAACCGGAGAAAACTCGGCGTACATATATATGGCTGCCCCGACTTGGATGGTCTTGCGCCGCCCGAAACGGTCAGCAAAGTACGCGACGATGAACATGCCGAAGAAGCTAGAATGAACTGAGTCAGGGCTCGGACCATAGAAGATGTCGCAACAAACCATCCCAGGACTCAAAACCGAGCATCAGCTTGACAGCAAACGAACTAGAACGAAAATCATACTCACCGAAGATACTCGTGATGAGTCCCTGTAAATTTGGGTCCTGATATCTTGGGCCCATTACGTGCATAAAATCTGGTGCGGGGAGAACTCCAGCAATGACACCCAGGTCGTATCCAAAGATGATACTACCGAGACCTGCAATAGACGGTGTTAGACTCTGGATTTCATTACCTAAAAGCGTAGCTGAATCCACTCACTCGCAAAGAGGCCACAAAGCCACGTATAGACTTTCGGTGGTAACGCCATGGTCGCTGCGTCTCAAGAGCGCAAGAGGAGTCTCACACTCGCCTAGAGCTTTATCGGTATTTATTCTTCTGGTGGAGACTTCTCTTGCCCCGTTTTGATGTTGAAATACACGGCCCGGCGAGCGCTTGAGGGTATCACGGGGTGAGAGAAATGGGCAGGATCGTTGATAGAGAGGCACAACACACCATAAACAAAACATTGGTATCACAAGTGGAGGGATTTCATGATGAAATTGAGGACAGGCGAAGTAAGGACTTGTAATAACTGAGTAACTCGCTTGTCTCCAGTAGCTTGAGTTCGAAAGCTGTAGTCCAGTAGTATGACGTCGTACAGCCCAAARAACGGCAGAAATTCAGAAATTCCTTTAGGACATTAAGAACGATGTCATAAGGAGTTTATAACTGACAGCACTTGAGAGCTGAAGCTCCCGAAGGGTATGTACGGTGGTCAAGTTCAAGTTGAAAAGAGTAACTCAGGGTAAGATGAATATGAGATCACTGATCGATCAGTTGTATTAATCAGGGCTATTTGCCAAACAAATTGCATTTGTTCTCAACCACTGCTTCCGCCATCAACACCATCACTCTAGGCGACGCTAAGTCCGTGATTCGCACCTCTTGTGACCTGCGGAAGGCCGCGGGGTCGTATCAGAAGATTTTCAAGAATATTTTCATTTCAATTCTTCCCGCCTGCTTGATCGTGAAGTCACCGGACTCCTCCCCTTTTCCACGGACCGCGTGGTTCGAAAACTCCAGTCAACGGCCCGTCATGTGGCCGTCTTCCCAACTATTAGCCCTCCATATTATATCAACGTCAAGAAATCTAATCGCCACTCCTAACGCACAATGACCTCGCCCTCCATCTACGTTGATCCAGTTCGTATTGTCGATGAAGTCGATCCAAGAATTTATTCTGGCTTTACAGAACATATGGGCCGATGTATCTACGGAGGCATCTATGACCCTAAAAACGAGCATGGACTCTCAGATCCAAAGACTGGATATCGCTTAGACGTTCTCGACGCTCTTAAAGAATTACGTGTCCCCCTTGTTCGTTATCCGGGCGGGTACGGGTTTCGTGCTCACGTTCAATTATAAACCTAATGGGCTGCTTTGCAGGAATTTCGTGAGCACATATAGATGGCAAGGTCCGATATGATTCCTCCTTCATTCAGGAATCCACTCACTTCCCCCAGATGGTATCGGTCCCAAGGAATTGCGACCCCGTAGACCCGAGCTTGCTTGGCTAACGGAAGAGAGTAATCAATTTGGCACTGGTAGGCGTTGAGATAACGAGTTACATATCAATATCCGACTGACCTTACGAGTTAAGACGAATTCATCGAGTGGTGTCGGACTGTCGGCACTGAACCTTTCATATGCTTGAATATGGGTACTGGAACTCTCGAAGACGCACTTGCATGGGTCGAGTACTGCAACAGGTATGTTTCTCTACCATGCCCGCAATGTTCATCCTTCTTAGCCTTCCCTAGCTCCTCAAATACCTACTACGCGAATTTAAGGCGAAAGAATGGTCACGAAGAGCCTTACAACGTCAAGGTAAGGTCCATTCCGGATGTATTTGTAGCCTAGACTAATGATTTCGCATATTCATGAACTAGTACTGGGCACTTGGTTCCATCCTTCCTCACATTTCTCAGATAGCCTCTCTGATTCCACATATATAGGAAATGAAGTATGGGGCCCTTGGCAAGGTCAGGACACCAGTAATCTCTACGTTATTCGACTCTCAACGCTATTGCAGTCGGTCAAATGGAATCACAAGACTATGCGAAGAAGGCATACCAATGGGCCAAGGCACTGAAACTGCTCGATCCAAGCATTAAGCTCATTTCGTGCGGTGGTGAGTCACCTCTATCTCACCAATAGTTTTAATCTAATAATTTCAACCTAAAATGTACTCAGAAACTGGATATGCTGACTGGGACGATGTCACTCTTCGGAAGCTTGCACCTGTAGTTGACTATCACTCTATTCACAGTACGCACATGTTCCGATCTCTGTGCAACTGATTTTGACCATGTTCACAGTATATACTGTCAGCCAAGGTCAACACGCTGTGAACGTCATGGGCCGTAAGTGACAATTTTCTAACCTTTGTCTTTCTGGCTTTGACCTGCCTCCATAGCTGCCGCCGCTGAGAAAGCCCTGGAGATTACTCGCTCGTTGATCGACCTCGCGAAAATCCAAAATAATCTGAGTAAACCGCTTACTGTGTAAGCCCAAGTTTCCTTCTTACTCTTCTATCATATATGAGCTAATGTTCGATCAGTTGCTTTGATGAATGGAATGTGTGGTAAGTTTCCATTATATTCATCTATATTACTCGCGTAAAACCAAATCTCTCGTCCTTCAAGGGATCCTGTTCGAGGTACGCCGGAACTGTCAGACCTACGAGTGAGATTCTCATCTATTGTCCTCCTTAAATTTAGCTCCCGGAGAGAAAGGAGCTGAAGAACATTACGACCTTTCCGACGCCCTTGGTATGAAGCTTCGTTTTTAGGGAAAGGAATACGTCTCACACCCTTCAATAGCTGTTGCTGCGTGGTTGAACGTCTTTGTACGAAAAGCGGACATCGTCAAGATCGCCTGCATTGCACAGTACGTTGGACGTCGAACAATTCCGTTTGCTTGATCTAACCCGGTGAATAGGTCCGTCAATGTCATCTCGCCTGTAAGCCCGAGAAATTATACTATCTGTATTTCTGAGCAAACACTGACATTCAATGTTAGATCATCACGTCGCCGACAGGACTATTCCGCCAGGTGAGTCGATCGCAACGCTACTCGTTCGTTTATTCATAAGCGATACCCAGACGACCTATTATCCTCTTCATCTCTTTTCGAATCTCATGCGAGGTTCCTCTCTCGACGTCTACGTCACAACTCCAGCCGACAACAAACCATCCACGATTTACAATGGCCCAACAGTTCCCAAATTTGTACAAGACCTGACACCTGATACTCCCGACTCGAAGAAACTCACGAAATTCGTCGACGTTAGCGCTGTATTGGCTACCAATGGCTCTGGAACCAGGGAAATTCGGATCGCAATCGTCAACAAACATGAAGCCGAGGAATACCAAGTACCCATTGTCCTTGGCAGGGAGGTAAATCTAGCAGGGCAGGAAATCGATGTGTATGAGGTTTGGAATGAGGATTTGAAAGCGACGAATTGGTTTGGGAAGGAGACAGTGAAGACGGAGAAGAGAAAAGAGAAGTTTACAGGTGTTTATCGGTTGAAGAAACATTCCTTCCAAAGTGCGTCCCAATAGTACTACTTATGTTTCTGCCACTGACACATGGATATTGGATATAGTTCTGGTCTTCCCAGTCGCCTAGTCTATGATTAGCTAAATTGTTGATTAGCTAAATTGTTACATTGCAATGCCCGACTAGCGAATAATTCAGTCCGATTCACTCTCAACGATTTTCCCTGAGTAAATTAAAAAGTTGATACCGCAAGTCTGTCGGCTATTCCCCTAATATGTTCACTCTTGACTAGCCCATTAAGTGACTGAAGGTTTGAACTCGTCGTGATGTCCAGGACCAATGTAACGCCATTCGGGGATTTCCGCTTTGTATCATCTCCGCTCGAATTTTGATCGCCCTCTGTTGCAAGGAAAAAGGTCCTTGTCAGCTGTCGATCCTTGCTTATCACAGCGGCTCAAGTCCTGGCTTGTCCACGCCTGTGCTATGTCCTCATACTCCCTCATAGCCATATATATGACTAAGTCAGCACCCAAGGCAGCTTTACCCTGAACATCAAGTTATCTTTGTTATCTTGCGGTTACTCCTCAAGTGGGTCTCGATCGCCCTCCACCCTTCCTGAGTGTTAGTAATTGACTGCTTACCAAGTTTATTCTTACACTCCCACGATATGGCGTCGTGATTGTGCAAAAATCGGACGCGGAGCCGACTCAGTTTGGAATTAGGAGTATATAAGGAAGACAGAGTCGTCAATTGGCTTAGCTTCCAAGTTCCCCCACCTCTACCTCATTTTTGAGCACATTATGGCCGAATCAAAGAATCGCATGTCATACGGTCAGTTCTATATACTCTCTCGCTAGTTGACCCGCTCATAATCAACTATACCCACCAGTACGTCTCGGAAATTCCGGACTGAAAGTATCGAAAATCATTCTTGGGTGCATGTCTTACGGCTCGTCGGATTGGCAACCTTGGGTTCTGAATGAAGAAGGGGGAATCAAGCATATCAAAGCCGCGTGAGTCGATTTTGGTACTCTTTTATATTATCGACTTATTGTGATGATCGCCTAGTTATGATTATGGGATTAACACCTTCGACACAGCGAACGTATGTTCGGCTCGATCACCTTCACACCTTGCTTATTTATTTCCATAGGCTTACTCAAATGGTCTATCCGAGGTCGTGCTTGGCAAAGCAATTAAGGAGCTACAGCTTCCACGTGAGGAGATTGTGATTTTGACCAAGCTCTTCTTCCCTGTCGGCAAAGAACCTGGAACGGTTACCTTCGGTGCTGATGTTGACAAAAACAAATATGTCAATCAGTCGGGTCTCAGCAGGAAGCACATTTTCGACTCGGTTCGACGAAGCCTTGACCGCCTGCAACTGGACTACATCGACGTCCTTCAGTGTGAGTCGTCTTCTATCAGCGTGATTTCCCCTAATCTGATAGTGACATCACAGGTCACCGTTTCGACCCGGAGACGCCAATAGAAGAGACAGTGAGCTGCTTTGCTTTTGAGCATTTGACTACCGGACACCGACAGAGATACAGATGCAGGCTCTCCACGACGTAGTCAAGGCGGGACACGTCAGGTACATCGGAATGTCGTCTTGCTATGCTTGGCAATGTGAGTGGTCAAACGTTAATTCTTTAGAGTACTTCTATAGTGAAGGTATACCTCACAGTTTCGGCGATGTAGAGTGGGTGACACTTCAAGGTTAACATGAAATTCCATCTTTAACCGGGAATGATAACCAGATTACGCCATCAACAACAAGCTCACTCCGTTCATATCGATGCAGAATCATTACAATCTTGTCTATCGGGAGGAAGAGAGGGAGATGTTCCCGACGTTGAAGGTCCGTAACTCGCTGGTTATTCACTCTCGCTTACCTGACGACGGGCTGGCAGTACTTCGGTGTTGGTTCCATCCCATGGTCACCACTCGCTCGTGGTCTTCTGACTCGCCCACTCACGTCTGACACCACAAGGGGCCAGTCAGATCGACTGATCAAAGGATATAGTGCTTCTGAATCCACGGAGAAAATCATAAAAAGGTGATCATGCTTTACTATACTTCTGTATTCTCCCTATTAACTCGTGAGTGTAGTGTTGAAGAGCTTGCTGAGAACAAGGGAGTGTCTATGGCGCAAGTGGCTCTAGCTTGGGTGCTTCACCGAGAAGGTAAGTGCTGAGTCGAATTGGACTCTTCGCGGACGTCCTCTAAACAATTCCTTGTTTTAGGAGTAAGTGCTGCAATAGTAGGAACAACGTCGCTCGATAACCTCCACGATCTCATTGGTGAGCCATACTGACAAACAAATCTATCCCGCGAAACTTACACGAAGTAATATAGATGCTATCGAAGTTAAACTGACTGAAGAAGAAATGAAATCTCTCGAAGAATTCTACACGGCACGAGCTGTCATGGGCCACGCCTAGATATGCTACATATTTCGAAATAATGTACAATGAAGATTATTGCAGAGCGTTAACATATAATGCAGTGTGATTTGTTATGCTGCTTAGGCGCCTGGCCTAATGTCGAGTGTTGATTCGGCCGAGAATTTCAACGACTGGGTGACTTCTTCTCTTCGAGTGAAATAATCCTTGCCGCAAGAAACTCTATGGATGATCAAGAACGATGCAATCGGCTGTGATGAATGATAATTAGCCCTAGTAGTACCAAGACAATGAGGAGATGACCTTACTTGTACTTGAGCCCACAACTGAAAGGCGATATCTCCAACGGGGCTTGTTAGAATCGTTGCAAGCGCAAACACGTCCACAACGACGATCAGCACCGCTGACTCGATCAGGATGGTAAAGACGCTTAGATACGGCTGCCCTGATGTTGTACCAAGCGCTTGAACGACCAAACGACGTATAGCGTCTCAGAATGAGAATCCCTATACTTGCACTGAACACTACATTCAGACACAGCGTAGTTGCGAATTGAGCAAAAAGGAGGCGATAGCCTAACAATCCCCCTCCATCTTCGCTGGTGAGTACGACGTTGAGGAGAACCCCGGAACCTGGAATTCAAAGTCAATCATCCTCAAGGTGAAAGAAGGAAGGAAGTTCACCGAAAACACCAATATATATTATGCATGGTATTATCCATGCCAAAGACCATATCTTCTGATGGAATCCACTTGCGATAGCGTAACATCGCCAGACCTTCAATAGATTTCAGTTGTGAGGTCAGACAATGTAGAGAGACTGACCAGAAGGCCATCAGTCAGGAGGTTTATCAAGAAATCAACAATGTGGGGATTCAGATCTTGAATTGATTTGCTTCCGGCCGTAGGAATCGTCGCCAGGATATCCAGCACTTCTGCACCAGTACAAGCAACCATTGTAGCAATGATGTAGATCATCAAACCCGTTTTGACATATGGTTTTCCGTGATCTGCCCGCCTTTGTAGCGCCACTAAACAGCAACCGCCGAGTACAAGCATAATCACATAGCACACGCTCGAGAGGGCTAAAGCGACTATTTGGATATTTTTCAGCAACGTCAGGAAGGAAGCAGGAGGCTCCAACTGATCCACAGATTGAGAGACGTTCATGACAATGGGGTGGGAATCGGACATCCATGCTCTCGTATATGTATTATTTTGAGCAGTATTCAGGGAACTTGGAGAAATGAGTAAATAATTCAAATTCAGGGAGGGCCTAGGCTGGATGGTTTGACACGTTATGCCGATTACCTCCTCAACGCGTCGACGCTACATAGTCACGATCGCCTTCGCAACCCGAAGCCATGTCGGGCTCKKGCTCTGGGGGTATTCGACTTCTGCGCTTCGGAGCATTATCCATAACCATAATTGCTGGCACGCGACATGAGAAATCAGAGTGAATTCATAGACCCCAGGAACGTAATGCCAGACC
>JANIEX010000122.1:0-58257 GCA_027627405.1 Leucocoprinus birnbaumii | reverse complement strand
TGGTTTTCGCGTTTCAGTGGAGCGGATTATCAGATTAGTTAGTCCGTTGATAGTCTCTTTCTGTAATGAGGCGAGATGAAGCGTCGTGTTGAACGGAATGCGCTATCCTAGGATGATCTCGCAGAATATAGGAATGAGGTCAATAGACGCCCACTTAGTGGTTGCCAGCGGCACAGCCTTCAGGCCGTGAGCGGAACAGGAAAGGCCTCAAACAACTCATTTCCCTCACTATCACGGCTGGAGTAGCCGCTTTTCGAGTTTGGCTAGTAGCACCGAGACGTTGGTGTATCTCGGCAGTGCAGTGACTATTGACCACGATCAGCTACCGTTTAAGGTTTGCTCTGACAATGAAGTGGATGTGTTTGTTTTTAGCGCTCATATGTCTGATGCACAGTGGCGGCACTCGTCCGGAGTCTCTTTTTGTGTGAGGGATTCTCGCCCATTTATGTCATTTATGTCACGATTGAATCAGTATGTATGGGCCGTATGGATTGGATCAACGGTGATGTCGAGGACGTTTATTATCCTCCTTTTGTCGCAACTCTATAGAGCTTTTCAGTGATCATGATCTTGAGTCGCATGGGCGAAAATGCATACCATTTGACTGGAGTCAATCTTAGTCGGAAGTATTGAGAACCGATAACCTTGAGTCTATTGAGACCAAAGTCAAGGTATTCTTAGGGGCTCAAGAAGTGATTGGGCGTCTTCTCTCCGCGGTGTGATGCTACCTACTTGGGAAGCCAAGATAAAGGGGTATAACTTCGTCCGCCCTTGGTGGTCCGCTCATGACGGGTGTAGGAAGCAAAGAGCGGTGGGTGCTCGGGAGACTCGGATTTTTCAAACCGTTCAAGTGGGTTCTAGGAGGAAATAAGCTTATGCGAGGTGTGTGGATTTGCGCGTTGGTTGCTTTGCTCGTCGGTTGTGAACTTCCGGTATACATTTTTATTTGGCTATGCCTCGGAATATACACTTGTTGCATGTCATATGTGTTGTATATTCGGACCGTAGATCTCTTGTAGGATAGCTTCTCCACGTGCGATGGTGTCGACACTTGTGCAATGTAATGATGGGATCTTACCTTCATAACGAAACCAACTGCCTCATTCCGTATGTTCACTATCGGTGTGCAGCATGTGCAGCTGACCGCGCTCGCCTGTCAATCAGCAGTAGGGGGGTGGCTGATACTGTCACCAATTCAATCTTGACTGGCTTCGAAAAGATTTGCATAAAGTCTCATTACCGCCGATCGTCCTGCCGGTACGGAAATGAGCCTGAATATCAGTAAAATGGATTGTGCTTATGAGTGGGTCCTTCGGTATAGTCAGTTGCGGACGTGGGCAACGCATTGTCGACGGAGATCAAAAAGCGGATCAAAAGTTCTGTGATACGGTATGAGAGCAAGGACCGAGATCAGTGCTGGGGTGCGTATGGGTCTCCAGCTGAGTAGGCTCATCGTTCCGAACAATTTTGATGATGACCTAAATAGAACTGGTATTTGGTTGGCTGGCTTTGAACGTATGAAGTCCAATTGTCCAAGATGCTGATGTCCACTGTATCGGAGGAGTTACAAGGGTGGTCTCCGTTGGGCAAGTGCCGACAGCTTGGCCGACGAGTTCACCAATCACATCAGGGAAGATATGATTGAGGGGTCATTAAAGAAGGTCATGCGGGTTCTCTACTTCTGTTGAGCCTTCGGTTTGGACCGGCGGCGAGCATTGTTCAGTCTTCCACTTACATGGGAACAGGCAGGATCGAAGACCGTATGTACGTATCTGAGCGTTGTTATCTGTGAAAGAGAAGAGCATTGTCGACTCAGTCGGAGATTGAGTGGTTAATATATTTCTATATTTGATATCAGCTAAAGGGTCATACATGGACTTCTCGAGTGATTCTAGTAATGGGGTCGAATTGTGGGGATGAAATCGCTCCAAGAATCATTTTTAAACAGAAGAACGCCCTCCGATCATGGGCCTGAAACAGCTCCTCGAGCAGCTCGACCATATTCTGCTTCATATGCCTGATAAAGCATGTTCATTGTGTCTGAGCCTGTCAAGTCTCGAAGCTGTTATGCGCTGTGAGAATGGCTCTCACATGAGTGGGGAATTGAAGGGTCTGTTGACCATCCGTTTCGGAGGCCTATATTTCGGTGTGTGTTTCTGAGCGAGAAAGGAGTCCGATACGGACGCGAAGGACATCTCCTCCAAGCTGATCATCACGTTGCCAATGTGCTTAGCATCGAAGCAGCGGGATGGAGAGAGTTGCCTGATTGGTGCCCCAGTTGCCTTATTTGGTTTCAAATTACCACGCGAGAGTCAGCATGCACCATTGCGCGGCTCCGTCCCGTGACAAACATACTTGAAACTTGCCACCATCCTTGCTCCCTACTTCCTGTACTTGTAATAGTATAATGGGTATGTTCTGGAAATCAAAGGGACTAGATTTAGCTGACACGGGTTCTTCTCCTCTTTAGGTATTCCCAAGGTTCGTATTTCTTCAGATTCTTTGCACGTATCATTTATTCGTATCGGTTCTCGAACAAAATAGTTCTTTCGCTATATCTCGTAAGTTAAAGTGCGCTCTATCTCTCGAGCTTATCTTATGCATCTACAGTGAACGTTACCCCTTAACGTCACAACTAATTCAGGAGAACAAAATCCCAGAATTCGGTGCGTTGTAAAATGTGATAGTAAACATGTGCACTCTAACACTCGTATAGACAACCTATACCTCGACTTCAATGGCATTATACACAACTGTTGGTTATTTGTAGACACCTGCACATCATGAACTTAACGTCGCGATAGGTTCTCATCCCAATGACGAAGACGCTCATTTTCGACTTTCCGAAGACCAAATATTCACGTCAATCTTTGCTTATGTCGACCATCTCTTCGGCCAGATTAAGCCAAAGAAACTTTTCTTCATGGCCGTAGATGGTGTTGCTCCACGCGCCAAGATGAATCAGCAGCGGAGCAGGCGCTTCCGTACCGCCAAGGAAGCGAAGGAGGTCAGAGAGAAAGCAGAAAGAAACGGAGAAAAACTACCCGATGAAAAGGCTTTTGACAGCAACTGCATCACACCTGGTACTTCTCTATACACCGCTCAAACTTTTCTGTATATTAATCGTTCTCAGGTACCCCCTTTATGGCTCGTTTGTCCGAGCAATTGCGGTACTTTGTTAACAAGAAGATCTCTGAGGACGCCAACTGGCGCGACATTGAAGTCGTTTTGTCCGGTCATGAAGTCCCAGGGGAAGGCGAGCACAAGATCATGGAGTACATTAGGCTGTCTCGGGCACAACCAGATTATAACCCCAATATTCGACACTGTTTATATGGCCTGGATGCCGATCTTATCATGCTTGGGCTACTCAGCCACGACCCTCATTTCTGTTTATTGAGGGAGGAGGTCAAGTTCGGACCTAGTTCGAGAAAGAAGAAAGATACGAGGTTCGTATATCCCCTCCTCACTTTTCAGCCTGTCCTGATGTATTTTGTAGCTTGGAGTCGATTAATTTCTACTTACTGCACTTATGTCTCATGCGCGAATATCTCGACCTCGAGTTCCGCGATATTGAGCCTATGTTGCCTTTTGACTATAGCTTGGAGCGTGTGATTGACGATTTCATATTGCTCGCTGTGTTTGTCGGGAATGATTTCTTGCCGAACCTTCCCGATCTACATATTCACGAGAATGGATTAGAGAAGTTGTTTGAGGTGTATAAGAAGGTTTTGCCCGGCCTTGGTGAGTGGGAACCGAAACTGAAATACTTTTTCTCTTGCTGACAAAGGTCTGCGCCAGACGGCTATATCAACGAGGGTGGTGTTATCAATGTGAAGCGTTTGCAGGTTGTTCTTGATGAGATGGCGCAGTGGGAGCGAGAGGTTTTTGAGAAGGAGTACGCAGATCTAAATTGGTTCAAGGGGAAGCAAGATAAACATGTGAAAGAGATGGAGATGGGCCGAAAGCGGTCCAAGCTCGGTATGTCTCCAGTTAGCTCACACCTGACGCTCGCTGACGCTCTCTGCTCACAGTGCTAACAAAACCGCAAAGAGAGATTTTCAACAAAGTACAGGCCTACGTCTTAGGAAGCAGAAAGGGACCTCTATCCAAAGCAGGCACCCTGTCAATGCTTAACACGTTCCCTGCCCGAGAAAGAGAGTTTATCAAACGTCTCGCTGAGGACCTACACCTTAGCTTACGATGGGACGAATATGATGCTGATGACAACAATATCCTTACTTGGCGCTTACCTGGCGTCTTGGAGGATGACAATATCGAGGAAGATCTGGAGAAGGCTGCTACTGCTGCTACTAGCGCGGCGGAAGAAGGTGCAGAGGGCCCACCAGACAGTGAATGGGAAGATGTTAGTGATGAAGACGAAGATGACGAGGAAAGTAGGGCAGCTGTGGATCGAGTGTTGAAGAAGTATGACAAGGCGCCCACTTTTGATGACGAGGCGGACGGTGGGTTTGAAGCGCGCCATGAGAGGATGCTTAAGGAGAAGATGGACGAGTGGAAGCGCGGATATTATCAGGTGTGTTAATAGCTCGTCTCGACCTTACCGCGATGCTCATGTTTTCGACAGGGCAAGCTTGAGTTTTCTTACGATGACCCCAAGGCAATGGGTGATCTAGCATATCGATACGTGGAGGGATTGCAGTGGGTGATGCACTACTACTACAGCGGCGTCGCATCTTGGGGTTGGTTTTACAACTACCACTATGCACCGCGTATTTCCGGTACGTTCTCCGCCTTCGCTTATCGTTAATTATTCATAACGCTCAACTTGACGTAGATTTGCGCAACGTCGACCAGATGGTATTCAACTTCGACCTCGGCACGCCTTTCAAACCATTCGAGCAGCTTATGGGTGTACTCCCAGCTGCTAGTATGGAACATATTCCCGAGGCCTATAGAGACCTTATGTACGACGTCAACTCCCCGATTCTTGACTTTTATCCTACCGAGTTCGAGCAAGACCTTAATGGGAAGAAGCAGGATTGGGAGGCTATTGTGAAGATTCCGTTCATCGACGAACCTAGACTTCTGAAAGCCATGGCGTGTAAGTTTTCTCAAGTATTTTCATTTTTGAACATGATCTAATGTATCCCCAGCTAGAGAACATAGGCTGACTGGAGAGGAGCGTAAACGTAACACTTGGGGCCCAGCACGAAGTTCAGCTACAACCCCGGCGAGTCGACGGTATATCCATCATCCCTCCCCGGGTTCTTCCCACCTCTTTACCGGTGCTACTGTAAAATGGAGCCGTTCGACCTCCCCACCCTTGACGGTCTGCATCTGGTCCCGGGACTTTGCGACGGTGTATCCCTCGGCATAGATGCCTTGGCTGGTTTCCCGTCGCTCAAGACACTCCCGAATAGCGCTGTGCTCGACTTCCACGGTGTTAATGTTCATGGTCAAGAATCTCGTAATAAGTCCATGATTGTCAAGATCGATAATGTTTATGACGGAGCAAAAGCGGAGGAGATTGCGAACAAGATGATTGGAGAGAAGACGTTCATGGGTTGGCCGTTCCTCCAAGAGGGATTGGTGGTTGCTGTGTCGGATTATCTTTTCAAATACGAGAAGATAGCTGTTGTTCCCAATACGCCTCCTAAAGTCATATCGACCCCGCATGCGCAACAGGGTCTAGTGCATTGGAAGGCGAAGGCTGAACGTATTGAGTCCGTGTACTCGAAGAAGAGCGCAGTTATTACGGGACCTGTCGATATACTGCTGCATGTGCGGCCTTTGAAGGGTCTGAAGCGATTGGAAACGGGAGCGCTGGTTAAAGATTATGAAGAGGCGAACAAGGAGGTCGAGCAGGCTGTACAGATGTGCTTGAGCGAGGTGGTTTCAGAGGATCCGAGGTTTATGGAGAAGGCGCCCCCTCCGTTGAAGGATGAGTTCCCTGAGGGAAGTAAGGTGTTTTTCTTAGGAGAACATGCGTATGGTGTTGCAGCTCAGGTGACAGCTACGACTGAGACAAGTCTCTCAGTCGTCCTCGCGGTGAGTTCATTTCCCTAAAACCTTTTTTCCAGCATAGATGGCTTATTTTGGTTCCCTGATCTCAGTTCTTCCCCTCGGAAAAGTCGGAGATTGAGAAGTTGAAGAATATTGTTAAGAACAGGAAGGCATCTTCATACATCCCTTCTTTCAAGACTGCGGACCAGATAGGGATCTCGCCACGAGCATTGTCAAGAATCACTTCGAGTTTCATGGTGCTTTTGCCAGACAAACAGAAGATCAACATCGGACTGAGCCTGAAGTTTGAAGCGAAGGCGCTGAAAGTCGCGGATTACACGAGGAAGAACGGAAGGTATTGGGAGTATAGCGAGAAAGCTGTGGAGCTACTGAAGGAGTACAAGGCTAGTTGTTTTGATGTTTGCAGAGGGATGAAGTTTTGATTTGTTTGGCTGTAGGCTGCGTTCCCTGAGGTTTTTAGATGCTTAGATGTCGATGGAGATGCTATGGCGAAGGCGTCCGATGTGTTCAGGGATCATAATTCAGGGGAAAGGGTGAGAGAGGTTAGGAGCTGGTTGAAGGCGAAGGGTGTTTCAAGCTTTGAGCCCGTTTCTTTGTTCTGCGATCAATTGTCAAAGGTGGGGTCGTTACTTGTTGTTATGAGTGCTGTGGCTGATCGTGGGTTTCAGGAAACGGTAGCTGAGCTCGAGGAGCAAGCTGATGCGTTTACAAAGAGCAAGTCGCCCGACGCTTTCAAGAAGGTCATTGTTAAGGGCATCCCGAGACAGGCGGTGCTCAAGCCTGCTCATGCCGTCTATCGTCTGCAAAACCAGAAGTTTGACATAGGAGATCGTGTCACGATGGTCAGGGATTCTGGAGCTGTGCCCTTGTCGGTTAAAGGTGTTGTCATTGGGCTTAACACAAAGACCATGGACGTTCTTTGGGATGTACCTTTTATGTCTGGCGTAACACTGGGTGACAGGTATGTTAATGAGTATTCAATTATGTGGGTATGTTCTCAAGTACGCCCAGGTGCTCCCCCTACCGAGGAATGACAGTGGAGTTCAACTCGTGCCTCAACCTTTCCAACCCCCAATTCATCACTTCGACTAACCCCAAGGCACCACCTCCCCCACCGGTCACAACTCTCTTCAACCCTAGATTCGGACCGTATCCTCAAATCCAACCTGCTCCTGGACAACGTGCTGCGGCAGGTTTCCGTCCAGCTCCTGCACAAAGGTATGTAGGTCTAGCCACGCGGTGGAGCCTTGCTTATGTTCCGAAAAATTCAGCCAACCCGCTGGTACGGCTCATGGAATCCAGATTATGAGCAATCCCAATAGAGCAAGAGGGGGCTTCGTTAATGGTCGCGGTGGACATTCTCAAGTTCCGATGAATCAAGTCGTGGCGAATGGCCCCAATCGTGGCCATGTGAATGGGGGTGGACGGGGAGGGTACCCTTCATCAAGCCACGTCAATGGCCACAACAATAATGCCGGCCAGTCAGACGCAGACACCACTGATGAATCTGCGACGTATAACAGTCCGAGTTATTTCAGAGGTGGGGGTCGTGGTAGAGGGTTCGGACCCTTGCGTGGTCGCGGGGGTTTTATTCCTCACGGAAATGGAATTGGGAGAGGTGGACCAAGGGGTGGGATGAGAGGACGAGGTCGTGGCTCGCATTTTGCTTCTTGATGCTGATTCGTCGTCAGGTCGTTCAAGATGAGGTATCTAGATTCTTGTGATCCAGTGCACCGTTATGGACAGTTGGAGATGTATGACGAGTGGTTTTTGTTGTCGTTTTCGTATTCGAGCCGCTGATGATCTGTATGTACGCTGTGATCAAATGTAGCATACTAGCTGGGAGTTATCTTGGTTGTGTGATATAAGAAGCGTTGAAAGCCGAGCTTCTCAGCNAGGCTTTCGTTGGAAAGAGAAGTACCGGACGTTTGACAGATCAAATTGACGCTAACTAAAATTAGCGCGCTGACAAGTCCCAAGACTCGGAAATACATACTCTTTTTGTTCGTTGAGCTTAATCTTCAATCACCTGCAAGTCTACCGAGTTTTTCTCTATCCAACACATACAGTCTTTTTTTTCTGAAACTGATGAGCGGAAAGCCTGCGCATGAGACCGGACATAACAGGTTTCTAATCTTGGGAGACATCAAGTGTACCCCCATCGTCCAGATTACTGTTTTCTGACCAATATTGCATGCGATCAGCCTGTAGCTCTCACTAAGGTTTGAAGGACAGAGACTGATCAAGCTCTGAATCATAGTGGCAGCTCCGAGCCCTCCAGCCCCTTGGAGCTTTTCATTTCCGTTGTGTATTGCGGACCTGCCAATGAACGCCACTCCGAGTTCAACCTGAAGTGCACAAGTAGGATGGCAAAGTCCGCGAATGTGGCGCAAATGGTGGCAGCCAGTATTGTGGAGGATTTGACGACAGCTGCTAGAATCTACAAACGTTTTATACGATAGAAGAGAGCTCCTCAGCTGGAAAGATAAGGGAGCGAACCTTCCTATTGCTCCTAAACTCCGGGAGTGATACGTTGGTTCACTAAATCTAGGGTGTGAACAAGGGGTCGCATAATCTGGCTATTCCGGATAACGTACAGTATTTCAAGTTTCTGTTCCTAGTTGAGCGCTTGAATGGAATCATGAAGTGCCTTAATCCGTCGACGTTAACGGAGCGTTAGCGTCGATGGAGTCAAAATAAACAGTATTGCCTTCTGTGCAAGCAAGTGAAAGTTCCATGTCAATTACTTGAACGTTGAACACTCACTCGGGACTCATTATCCCGGTGCTAGCCTGCATATTTCCGGCGCAACACGGTCCCCGAATGTGAGGACTCGCCCCTCAGGTTGACAACCTAATGTTTCCTGCTCCAATAGTACGGCTATCTCATTTATCCGTAGCGTAGTGGCTGCGCAAACTTTGCCCTGCTCCACATGAAAGAAAAAGTCGTGGAACCATCGTGGAAAAAGTTGCCACAAACTTCGAGCTCAAATTTATACTCTGACGGTGGCTTGATATCAACTCATTATGATGACCTGAAGACCTCCGTTGTGTCTGACTCATTGTGAAATTCGTCGAATATATAAGTAGCAGCCGTCCCAAATGCTTCCCCGGAGGATCTGCTCGATGAAGAGATAGTCACGTTCTAGTGTACATGCGATCTTTTCGTGGGTCGTTTTCGCTTATATCTGATCTAGAAACATAGTAGATATGGTCACACCACATGAAAGAACGCTCGGCGGCTTCGAAATCAATGGCAACCAACTTCCTATCATATTTTCCTTTGACAGGAAGCTCTCTGTAACATAGCACTCGAACCGAACAAGATTTATCTGTTGACATGACACGTTATCCCTTGTGAGGATCTCCCTATGTGTGGGAGCCATTAGAGCGCGCCGAGGCGCCATTTATCCTATGATGGATTCCTCTCGCACCTTATATGGCAGTGTAATACATTTATCTCTCCCATCAATAATGCTCACTTAGAATTCCCGCAGATGATTTGTCTGTCATATCTTCCGTGCTGCCTGTCAGAGCTCGGATATGTAAACAAAATCACCGGATGTCTGAAGAGTGGACGCGAACATCCACCCTCCCCACTTACCTGCGGACCCGTCGACGATGGACCGAGCAGATCCTTCTCATCCAGTTCCCGCTTCCGCTTCGGGTGCTTCTAGCTCAGCGCCTAACGCGCCAGGCACACAGGCTCCAGCTTCTGAAAGCGCTGGCATCCAAGGGAGCTCATCGGCGCCGGGTCCATCGTCTGAGCCTTTAGCTACGGCGCGTCCACAAACTACAGATGTGCAGCGAGAGGGAGAATTGGAAGGGGTTCATGCTCAAACAATACAACACGAAACCGAGTCGCAGCAGGGCTCTAATATAGGACGTCCACCAACCTCAGAAGTTCCAGTGGTGCAGCACTCTAGTGCAGCGGCACTACAACCACCGGAAATTGAGGCGAGACCATTGACCGGTTCCACGCTTGGAGGTCCTAGTGGTTCCCCAGATAGGCTTTCAGCATCTGATCCTACTCAGGCTCCAGGCCAACGCGGTCTAGAGCCAACCTCAGCCACTGGTGTGCGGCCAACAACTGGGTCAACTCTCGGAGGCCCTGGCGTTGCAGCTGAGTCTCACCATGGGCCCGAGAATCCTCCTACACCCCCTCCTCGCCCACAATTGCCGCAAATACGGACGGGTCGTTCAGGAACCCGTGGAGTTGGGATCGTAACACCGCCTGCAGAGCGACTTGAAGATGCAGAAACGATTTCGGGCATCGGACATCATGAGTTAGGGAGAGATAGCGGCATGCGTCTCAATCAAACGCTGCCCATCTTTCCGTCAGCTCGTACGGGGGATAGCGAATATGCTCCTCGTCGTCAGCGTACTTTAGATGGGCAGGGGTCGAATCTGGGCCACGGCATGGGAAGGAGATCTGCCACTGCTAATCTTGATTGGGCAGTTCCTGTTAACGTTGAGGAGTTAAAGGTACATCCTGAAATCTCAATGATTGGCTTTGAAACCTATTAAAATTGCGTGATAGCGGAAACGCACAGTGGAAGAACGAATGCGACCAACTATTAATGAGGCGATGAAGCAATGCAACAAGTTTAGGACAAAAGCCAGAATGACTGGATTGGCTCTCAACGCTGCCATCGGAGTACAAGTTCTCCTTGGGTCCATTACTACAGGATTATCAGCCGTCGCCACCACCGGAGGACGTGCGGTAAGCTCATTCGAAGTGATCGTATTATTCAATGCGACTGACATTACCGTGTTGAACTACACTACTAGACCGCAATTCCGACTACGATTTTCGGTAATGGATTGTATTAATTTTCTTGGTGAAATTTTTTCTCATTCAGTCATAGGCGCATTGTCGACGTTGGTGGCCTCTTATCTTGCCAGAGCGCGCGGATCCGGAGAACCAGAGCTATCAACTAGTCGCGTTAAAGACCTGGAGCATTTCCTTCGAGAAGTTAACGCATTCGTACTGGATTGCGGTCACGTTGACACTGACGAACATAACGACCAAATCCGATATTTCCGAGACCAGCTTGAGCAGCTCCTTGGAAACGCAAGTGGGTATGTATGACTCTATGAGAGCTATTCACGAAGATCGTGTCCGGTCATTAACTTCTGTTTATCCTAGCGAAAGAAAACTGTCAGGCCCAATCTGAGCGTCACGGTCACCACGTACCTCTGTCACCAGAACAGACCATGGACTCGGCATGTACACTCCTAATTCACATTCGTTTGATATATTTTTTCGAACTTCTCCATTCTTTTGGATGATTATACCCAGTTGTCATACCCCTCGACTCTAATATACGGTATTTTGTTAGTAATCTACTGTTGATCCAGGTTGATCCCCGCTTCGTTGAATCAAATTCACACGATGATATGTTTTTACGAAATTGCATCACGAGACACGCGCGAAGCTTGCCTTAACCCGGCTGGACCTCGCGGAGCACATGTATTCTCGCACTAAAGGAGAATGCCCACCAGCTCCCGTCCATGAAATTGTGGGGTAATGCATTTTGCGTTCCCCTGTCCCGCACAATGCGGTAATCCGTGAGAAGGGAAGGTTTTCCTCTTAATTCGATGCTATCGGTGTCGACCCCTGTTGCCATTCCCGCCTTGATACCCTTGTTCTCCTGTCATTGAGTGAGTGCAGGTAAGAATGTCGACAAATTCGCCAGACAATCGCGTTCAAGGCGCGAGAAGCACCATCGCCGAGGTATGGCGATCTCCCTGGACCCAGATAATCCTATTATCTCTCATTTGCTTCTGCTGTCCGGGTATGTATCCTTGGCCCGTCTCTCGTTTCGTCAATGCCTTGACAGGATCTATCTTAGGAATGTATAACGCCATCGGTGGTTTAGGCGGATCCGGTCAGCTTGATAGCACCGTCGCGGCTAATGCAACAGTTGCCCTCCTAGCAGCAACAGCTGCATCTGCGCTTACGATCGTGCCCCCAGTTTTCGATGTGAGATTCCCTGTAACCGCCGTCTAATCGTCTCATCTCGATCGGGCATAATAGATGTTCGGCCCTCGAACTTGTTTACTCCTAGGTTCGTCTGATCCGACCCCTCGGCCAATATTCTTCGTGACGGCATACGTCTTTAGGTGGATGGTGTTATCCCCTGTACTCCGGTTCACTGCTTTGTTACAACCACACCCACAATTCGGCTTTTGTTATTGCAAGTGGCGCAATCCTTGGTATTGGAGCGTCGTTCCTCTGGGTGGCGCAAGGAGCTGTTGAGTTCTTTCTTTGGCTTTAGTTCGATGCTCACTCACAAATCAATGATCGTCTCTTCGTAGATCATGGTCTCGTACCCCTTACCTGACCAGAAAGGGCGAGCCATCGCTCTGTTCTGGGTAAATATTTTGAGTGTTACTGTCGTCACAGGCTGAATTTCTCTTATGTTAGGTTATTTTTAACCTCGGTGGAGGCATCGGCTCGTTCATTTCTTTCGGTCTGAATTTCCACTCGAAAAGCGGCACCGTTACCGATGGAACGTGTATGTATTCTCTAACTGTACCTGCTTCCATTCCGTTGATAGCTTTTTTCTCAGATGCGGCCTTCATGGTCATAATGGGTGAGGATAAACTCCGAGTAACTGCGTAACTTCAAACCTGAAGGACTATCTTCTCGACTATCTCACTATCAGCTGTCGGCTGGCTTCTCTCAGTGTTCATCGCCCCTCCCCACAAAGTCGTCAGACAAGATGGAACGCTAGCCGGGGAACCGCTTTCAGAGAAGAAGAGCTTCAGTGCATCTGTCCGCAGGGAGCTGGAGAACTTCGCGACGTCGATGGGTAATTGGAGAATTATATTACTCATCCCCGCTTTCTTCTGCGCCAATTTCTTCTACTCGTATCAACAAAACAATGTCAATGGTATGTCTCCGAAATCATCGGACATTTCGATGAATCGTGTGTTCGTGATCCGCTTACCACGTTCTAGGCAATGTTTTCACCTTACGGACAAGGTCGCTTAATGGAGCCATGTACTGGATCGCGCAGATGGTGAGCCAAACTCTCGGTCATCTATGTTTTGACATTCAAACATTCAAACACTGTTCAGTTTGGCGGACTCCTAATTGGTTTCCTACTTGATCTAAAGTGGCTGACGCGACCGCAGCGAGCACTCCTCGGCTACATTTTCGTCTTCGTGACGGGTTTCTCAATTTGGGGAGGTGAGATCATTGCGGACTTATTTTTACTATCAGGGGTCTGATTGCTCTTTCTCTAAGGTGGCCTTGCGTTCCAGAGATGGGCTGACAAAACTGGGAAGAAACAGTGGTTGGACTTCACCGACTCGAAGACCTTCATCGGTCCATTCTGGCTGTAAGCGTTCGAATATTTGATCGAAACTCAGATACCTGATAAATTCATTCTACCTTAGATACTTTTTCTATGGCGCTTTTGACGCTTTCTGGCAGGTTTGTATCGGACTTTCTCGCATCAGATAGGGTTTACTGATGATGAGTAGTCATTCTGCTATTGGTTGATGGCTTCACTCGCACCGACCCCTCAAGCGGCAGCTAAATTTGTTGGTTGTGAGTGTTTGAGTATGACCTGGGTAATAGGTCCGACGCTGATTTCTTCGATGCGATTAGTGTACAAAGCCTTCCAGGCCACGGGAGGTGCCGTAGCATGGAGGATTAATGCCCTTCACTGTGAGTTCCGAGCACTTATCACTTTTTTATGCTTTATCTCACTCACTCGCAATTCCTTTAAGACTCTGCAATCTCACAGCTCAAGATCAACTGGGCTCTCTTTGGTACTGCCTTGGTCATTGCGTTACCGACTGTCTTGGCAATCACACCTTCTCCTGTAGTCACTGGCGTGCATGGCAGAATCGAAGAAAGCCGGGAGGAGGATGAGTCCGTTCCTCGGAAAGTGTCAACTGAGTCGGGTTGATGGGCTCAAGTACTATAAATGTTATCACGGATTAACTTAATGTAATGGGATAAATCACGATTATTGAATGGTTCTCAATATCTGACCCACGTTTCTGGAATTCAGTCGCAACTGAGCCACTTTGCCAGTGGCGCTCAAATAGAANCCTGTTCGTGGGCGCTCTTAACGAGATGTGGACAAGATGTCGGATAGACGGATCTCGCCCTGCTAGAGTGCTGTAGATGAGTGAGCGGACTCGGGATCTCGCAGCTGTTTACTACTAAGAAGTATGATCACTAATTATTTGCCGCCGACTAGCTGTTGAAGAGACTAACATCGAATCCCTGCGGCCTTATTCGAGCCGAAATCACCGTGTATACCGCCACTGGCAGATCTATTGAGTTGGCCCTGGATTATTTGCAGAAGTCTCTGCCTAAGTAATCACCCATCTTTCGAACGCCTTGTCCTTCAGATGCTCGACATGCTTGATATTTCCCTACTGAAGAGCAGTTTCAGAAAGAAGACTTATTTTGAAAGATATCATCCAGTGACTTCCACCATCAGCACAACGATACATTTGAAATATCAGCAACTGTCATAAGTATCTTCAGTTTTCACACTGAGGGTAGTGTGATTGAATGAATGGAACCCGCTTTCTAGCAAGGCGTAGAACTGTAGCCTGTGACTCGGTAAAGGCGAGCTATTCTTCTGAACTCTCCACCCAGCATGCATCAGGTGCAAATTTCTGAAGATCACTCTCACGACATACTGATAGATATCCTGAACTGAGCGCTTCTTTGATCATCTCCTTAGAGCCGCGTACTGCTATAGTAGACTGTCCCTGGGCATGATTAATGGATTTGTCAGTGTATCATCAGATGCAGCTATGGTATCAGCATTGCGATATTACAAACCACTCACAGGCAAGCATCTACGTGATGGATTTGCTGATTATAAAGGTTGCTTCCTTAGCACATTTGACTCACACCCGCACCCTTCTTCGTCGACAGTCAGAGTGAAGTGAGCTACCATGGTCGTGAAACTGTACGGATTTCGCATTTCGACGGCCACGCGTCGGGTTGCGCAGATCCTCCACGAGAAGAGGGTTCCCTTCGAATTTATTGACCTCGATCGAGCAACTAGCCAGCAGAAGTCCCCGGAGCACTTAGCGAGGCAACCCTTCGGTCAAGTTCCAGTGCTTGTGAGTCAAAATGTCAATGAGCTCATGGTATATCCCTGATTCGGTTTTCAGGACGATGATGGTTTCATCATCTATGAAAGCCGTGCAATTTCCCGCTATATCGCTACAAAGTGGGCTGATCGTGGTGACGCACTCATTCCCCTCAGCAACATACAGGCTATCGCGCTATTTGAGCAAGCCGCATCTGTTGAGGTTTCCAACTTTGATCCTTACGCAACCAGAGCTGTTTTCCAGAAGGTTTTCAAGCCGTGAGCATCAACTACACTAGAAAACCCTTCGTTAACTGAGACATCCTCTAGGAAGCGTGGATGGGGAGAAACAGATGTAGCCATATTCGAGGAAGCTGTGAAAGCACTGCACCCCAAGCTCGACGTTTATGAAGTGATCTTGAGCAAGAGCAAGTACCTGGCTGGAGAGGCTCGTGATTTCACGCCTTTCTGATTCGCTACTATTCTGATGAGATTAAACAGGAGCTTACTCTCGTAGATCTCTTCCATTTGCCATTTGGATCTGAGCTTCCAGAGACTGGCGTCGACTTTTTCACGGGCAGGCCAAACTTTACTCGGTTAGTTGGACACTTACGTTTCACGATACCTTGACACTCAGATCTGCACAGTTGGTTTAAAGACATCACCAGCCGACCATCATGGATCGCTGTTAAGGACGGCGTAGAAAGCAAGCCTTCGTACGATTGATGGAGAGAAATGATAAAATAGCAGTTGGAATAAATGATTACGAGGACTTGGTTATGTTCAACCCTTCGTGTGGTGAAGACAGTGCGGGGGGGTTGAACGTTCAGTCAGTTGAATATTGTTGAACCGTCCGGAATATGGATCGTTTCTGAGCGATACTTGGTGCATGATAGCTAGAGCCATTCCAGTCAAGTTTTGCTGCTCACTGGTTCCTTGTTTAAGCCAAGAAATTGGTGTCATGCCTTGTGAATGACCCACTGCCAACCCACTCTCTGCTAGGACGGTGCCTCAATCTCTCTGCTATGTCTCTATTCGACATGTTTGTCCATGTCGATGATATCCTGTATTGATCTGATGTATAAGAAAGTCCTGAAAAATCGCTACCTCATGAAAATTCGATGGTCAAGTTTCCGTCGAATGCAGCCCCAATCCTCACATCTAAGACCTTATTCACCGCGTCATAGGTATAAGCTCTGGTGCCCACTATCGCACCGTTGACGTTCACTATCTGCGGTGGATTCCGGATGTTCAGGAACTTCACCCGCGCCACACTGACACCAGTAGCGAAGCCAAATACGCCCGTGACGTCCAGCCTTCCCTCCTTGAACGTCATACCAACCGAGGTGATTTCATCTGGCTTGATCGACTCTCCATCGTCCATATATAACTTTCCTGACGCATTATTATCTCGACCAGGGGCAACAATGAACTCAAGATCCTTCTTCCTCAATGCGGTGGTTGTGGCAGCTGACTCGACACGAAGAGGAAGCACGGCACCGCCTTTGATATGAAGCGGAATAGTCGTGAAATCCACATTATCGATGGTGACTGTTGAGCCCGTACCCTCGACAGGAGCAAGGCTAATGAAATCGTAGAATATATCGTTTGGAAGGTAAATGTCGACGGAGGTTGAGTTTTCTTCGGTAACTGGGGATACCAGGATAGAGTCTCCGAAGAAAAATTGCAGGTCGATAGCAAACGTGTCGGTGTCTTTTGGATATTTGAACCACAAAGGGTGAAGAACGGGCGTTCCGTCAAGGTGGGCTTGATGGAATGCCGTATAGAAGTAGTCAAGAAGACGGTATCTGAAAAATGAGATCGGTTTATTGTTAGCTGATGGAGGGGATCAGATGAAGCTCACCGAATATTGATAGCGTTCCTAGCAGCGTCAGCAACGAGATCCCAAATGTAGAACTCTTGACTAATGGACGCATCATTGTTGTGCTACGAAATTCTATGAGATACAAGTCCCGTCTACTTTGATGGGCCCGAGTTGACGTACATTCCGCATGAAAGGATAGAAGGCGCCGAGCATCGCCCATCTCGCACACAATATCTCAGTTGTGTCTCCACCTATTACAGATCAGCCAAGTTTGACGAGAGAACGTCACGCAAAGATACTCACCGAAGCCACAGATATCACTACCAACCATAGGAACCTGGAAGACTGTAGCGAAATTAAGCATACCGGCAATCGAGAACCGGTACTGCTCCCAGGTACTGAGATTATCTCCCAACCACTTCCCAACGTGTGCACCAGCACCAGCAAACGTTGAGCGAGTGATGATCAAGGGGCGCTTTCCAGGTCGACGAGCTAGCATTGCCTTTCGCGTAGCGCTGGACATCATGGTTCCGTATAGGTTATGCGTGTCATACTCTGAAAGCCCATTAGCGTGAACCGCATTAGACTTTAGTTTTAAAATGTCAGATCCTGGATATTTGGATAGTCGAGGAATACTTACGAGTGCGGTCTTCGCTGAAAGAGGACCTGCTGCGTTGTTTATCGCATACGGAGGGCTGAGGATATCGTCGGGACGACGTAGCACTTCTGGTGGAATATCTGCAGCAGGTTGTACAGCAAAAACGGCTTCAGAAATCACGTCTCTACTCTCGAGTACAGTAGTACTGATGTTCTGGAAGATGGGTGCGTTAGGATCAGGTGCTGGATGTGACTTGGGAGGAGGTAAGTTTTGTTCAATTGCTTGTTGGAAGGGATCGTGGCATGGTAAATTGCAGAACTATCGAAAACAAGAAATGATAAGTGGGATCATCAGATGCGGGTGCTGGACCTGCTTACATTTGAAGGTTCATTCATGTCGATCCAAGCGCCATCAATGTCGATACCGGTTTCAGGATCATAGAAGATCTTGAACTCGTTATTCCAATACCTATATGGGATTGAGTCTAGGACTTAAGGCTACAAAGAAGATTACTTCACTCACTCCGTCGTATTCGGGTTGAACCAATCTGACGGAATGATGAGCTAATTTTTGGACTCGGGATGAGCAACCCCGCTCACCTGGGTAGACGGTGGCTCCTGGAGGAAGACAAGATCATCATAATCTCGGAACGTATGACCTATTCGATGAGCTTACCGGGCCATACGAGACCAATGAAGTCACTTCCGTTCGCAGCCTTCAGATATACGTTAAGATCTTTGCCTCGATGGTACGGTGCGTAGTCTAGGTCGCCTGGCGCAAATGGAACAGCAGGATCTGTCATTAGAACTAAATCGGATGATCAGCCGTTGTTATCAGAACATGAGTCATGGTACGGCTCACCGAAACGCTGATCGTGCGAGTGCAGAAAGTCTACAATCTCGCGCATTCTGTTTAGAGGGAAGTATTCGGGATCAACAGTGAAGATGCGTCGTCTATCCATGTAGTCTTCAATGGGTATTCAGAGACCGTTCGAAGAGTCCTGGGATCATGGGCCTCACCAATGTCAGTCCACATGGTTTCCAAAGGAATGTTTGCAGCAGCGTATTTTGAGATGACATCCGCAACGTCGGCGAAATCTATTTTGAATTAAGTGATATGGGCCTATTAGTCCAACTAAAGGACTCACCTTTATAAGCGAAGCGACACTGGTGAAGACCGAAGGACCAGAACGGAACTTCCGCTGGTAAACCTACGACTTCAGCGTACTGCCGCGCCACGGCACTTGGATCTGTTTCACTTCCAGCAAGGAAGTAGAAGTCCAGGACACCGCCGATCGCGTTGTATTCCAAAGTAGTGGGTCCGTCTGCATTGGAAAGCTTGATGTCCATGCCATTCGAATTCAAGAAAAAGACGCCATGTGTTCCCGTGGTTCGATGCTCAAAGTATACGGGATGATTTCCATATAGATTGGTACCAGGGGGAATGCCATAGGAGTCCCGAGACCAGAGTGTCAGCGTAAGGTTATCGGGTGGAAGACGGAAGGGGTTTGTATGTTCGCCGAAGCCGTAGATGTTGGGCTTGTCTGGGAGTATAGTTTTCAATCGAAGGTATTGCGGCTCGAAGATAAGGGGAAAGGACGCTGTAGAGAAGAGGACTTCGTCCGTCGACGGTCTGACAATAGAGAATGAGAAAGGCGAGGTTGTGAAGTTGAATCGTATGGCGGCAGAGTCAGGTGATACAGGAGCGCTTGCATCTGGGCGAGGGAGGACGGACTCTGGTACCTCATACCGGTCAGCGTAAGAGTCAGAGATCTTCATGTGAATGCGTTCATCTGTCGAGCTAAAAGATCAGAGATACGTTGGAACGTGAACAAAAAGGATGATCATACTGGTCTCGTATACCACAGTGAGAGCGAGGGAACGGCGGTCTTCACCAAAGATATTACACCCTTGGCCAGCCAAAAGTAATTCTGCAGTTAGCCTACCGCTATCCCAGCTAATATTAGTAGCGTGGTAGCCAGGGCAAGCGTCTAGAACAGGTTGGGGCACATGGGTTGGAAGAGAGGAGGGTAGGAGTGCTGTCCACAGGGAGAAGTAGCCCAAATTTTGTCGGATCTCTAAGAATGAGAACATGACAGTGAGGGCAGGAAGCAAGGAGCATGGGCCCGGCCCTGCCTGGCCAACCCACTGGTATGGGCGCTAATTGGAAGCGAAGTCCTCTCCAGCCTTTAGATCATCAACGGGTCTTCCCGCTTCCACCTCTAGATAACAATACCAATACTGAATGTGGATGATTGAACCAACTTCGGTTGACCTTCGAGTTTCTCAGAGCTTTCAAGGTGGGGGGTTCTGGTCCCGTTTGCAAACGCGACAGACGCTTGAACACACGAGGTAAGGCTGGTGGCGCCCATCAATGTGGATCAGCTCAGATTCGAGCGGAGAATAACTGAGGAGAGCAATTGAAACTCAGGTCTCTTCGGCCAAGCTCCAGGCTCCGACGCTAACTTCGGGCCGTCACTCGTCGGCGAACGACGGTCGGCTGCATAGCACAGAACTCCAGAAGCGCCATGGCCCATCATGATAATTGTATTGCTGGATTCTTGTTGAGCTCTATACTGAATGAGCTGTTCGGACAGCTGGAACTCGGGCCGTCTAATCGTAGTGTCTAGAAGCACCACTCGAACGAAACATTTCCTAGCCTAGTCATATACCATCGTGTCGACGTTCAAGCAACGACTTTCTCAAAATGGCATCTATTGCACGAAACTCTCCTCTCTCAGTAAACCCACCAGATCTTTCATGCCGCTTACTCCCCGAGGTCCTTGAAATTATCCTTCTTTATGCAAGCGAAGCATACTTGGATTGCCTAGGGCACTGGATAACCACACTCGGTCCAATTTGTTCACGATGGAGAGCTGTGATACAGCTCTGTCTACAAATGTGGACATATTTCGTGTGTAGGCTGACTTGTAGAAATCTCCACATCAAGTTGGACCTATTTGCTCTGCATATGAAGAATGCAGTAAGCCTTCCCCTCTCCATAAATCGCAATGGGGAGACATAGGAATGGGTGTTATCGCCTCTGTGCAAGGAGGCACTCCTCAACTATTCAGATCGCATCCGCCACTTACAATTTAATTCCTTCTCTTTCGATACGTGGGAGGCTATCAATAGATACCCGGGCGATGCGATGTTCAAAAGACCGGAGATTCTTGATCTTCAACTCGAAGGTTTCTACACAACTGATTTACTCTATGCCGCCTTAAAACGGTTTGAGGCGCATTGTCCCAGCATTCATTCTCTCGAATAATAGTTTCCCTCCATCGACGCATTCTTGATCGTCTCCCATCTGTGATTGCCCTTCCACCAACTCACCACCTTGACCCTGCACGAGGTCCGCCCCGTCTACGCCATATATGCTTTAACGTGCTGTCTCAATCTGATCAATTTCTTAGTCTCTAACTACCGTTCAGGGTGGCGAACTGGGACTTATGCGCTTCCACCTGTTTCCCAAGAAAAACCACACATTCTCAACTTGGGACTTTTTCCCGGCTCATAAGCGGGGTGGTAGAGGCAGAGTGTATGAATCCGCTGCTCAACAGCACTCAACTACCGTCACTCCGCCAATTTACTTGGTCTGTCCTATTCTCGGACTCTCACCTTCCTCTTGGAAACCTTGGGAATACTTCTTCCAGCCGATGAACCACCTTCAAGTGCTAGGGATTAACACTGTTGTCATAGGGCCTGTACCAGAGATTTTGTCCCTCTTCACAAACGAGAGCTGGAAGTGGTAAAAGTCAACGCAGGAACGCCTGATGATTTACGAACATATATTAAGTGCTTAACTTGCACTGATAATCTTCAACAACGTCCCTTTTCACAAATCCGATCTCTCGCTATCAGTTCGACGGTATGGCACCTTAGACGGATGTGCATAATTGAACTTCTCAAAGCAATCATCGTGATTATCCTATCCAGACAACGACCGGCTTTGCCTAAGTAAGCCATTTCCTCCTCTCGACCGACCAGAGCTACAGGGACGACCGTTCCTCGACTCCTAGCGCCAGGTCGTGCCTTCACGACATATGCCGCTCTGTTTCAAGAAAATACTGCTAAAGTCGAATGAATGCTTCACTTTGAGCAGAAGCGAAATGGAAACATTCATGAATGAGACAAAGGGAGACAACACTAGCCAGCTGAGATAGTAGATCGAGATGAGAGGCCACTAGTACTTGACACGGAGCTTCATGATGATAGGTTATCTAGTGTATAACGACGAATTGATTTTCTTATCATAGTATCTGGGCGCGTCTCCATCCGATTTCATGTCTTTGATTGATGTCCGCTGCCGAACGCAGTGGTACAGCCACTCTGTGATGGCATCACAGTCAGACTCATCATATGGCGCCAATCAACAGTCACAGCGAGTCAACTTGACCTGTACAGCAATTTCCTGATGACATGTCAGTTGTCGGAGGCGAGCGAGAGGAACCTCCAGCTTGAAGCTTTAAAAAAACCGCCCAAATGTAGATTTTGCTCAACTTCTCTACCCCCGACTCTTACGGCGGGATAAAAACTCAACAACCAGAAATTATCGAAGAGATTTCCTGATGGCCACCTCTTCAGCTTTGAACCTTTTTTCCTTGGCCTCGAGCCTGAAAACTATCCCAATGGCTCCCGAATTGATCAGGTCCGTATTGTGATCCCACCCCATGAGAATTGAAACTGACTTTTGGTAGAACTCAGCGGGTTCCTATAGATTACGAGAAGGTTTGCCGGTTGACCGATGCACCCAACGCCATGAAGGATCTGACTCCATTCATTCCTAGCTTCTGCAAATGGACAAACTCGCCCTCGAAGCCATGTCACATTCCAGGTCCTTGCGCAACCTGAGAACCTCATTTCTTGCGCGATTCCCCCCTGAAGTTGTCGCCCTCATCATTTCCTTCCTTCAGCCAGAATTACCGAACTGCATGCCATTCACAGTTCAGAATCATCCAGAGGAATGGATTTCTGCAACACATGTGTGTCGACACTGGCGAGACGCTACGTTGTCGGCTCCGGCTCTCTGGAACAGGCTCTTCTTGACTCCCTCCAAGCATCCAGAATGTGCTGTCGAACAACTTCGACGGTCGGGGACACTCCCGTTTACCCTTCATTACAGTGGCTTCCTCCCTGGAGAGGCGGTTGGAGATGGAGAAGACTCAGAGGATATCTATAATTCCATGGTGCACATCCTCGCTGAGAGTGACCGACTTCAGCATCTACATCTCCAAAGTACCTGGAAGAGAAACTCTTCGTTTTGGGAACTTCTCCATCGTTCTGCCCCCTCACTGGAGTCATTGACCATCGAAATGACGGATGCAGAAGACACTGAAGTTCGCATCCTCCCTCCCATATTCAATGACGATATGCCCCGACTCAAGAATGTCTACCTCTCCAACGTCGGGGCTTGGCCATATAATCAATTCCGAAATCTCGTTCGTTTCCACCTCTTCCACCAACCTTACGACTCTAGCCCTCACCTTGCCACTTTTCTCCAAGTCTTGGAAGCTAGCTCTTCAACGTTAGAGGAGCTGGTGCTTGTCCGTGCTGGGCCCTTCTACTACGAGCTAGAGTTTGGAATGGAGGATGTTGATCATCTCGGTCCTCATGTCTCCCTGCCCGCCCTTCGTTATATAGAGGTTGGCGAAACAAATTCATGGTATGAAACCCTTCGATCTCTTTTTTGCCCACATCACCATCCCTTGGACGGCGAAATGCTGTTTCCGTGAATATCCGCAAAAAGATCTCAAGTTATGCCAGTACTTTCCCGATGCACTGACTGCAGAAGAAGACTCCGACCGTCGACCCATCATTAACAAACTCTCGTTGACATCGTTCCCTACCAAAAGCTATTCGGGTTCAAGCGTAATCGGCAGAGCCGGCTCAACCATTTACGCCAACTGCTCGTCACGTCAGCCTGAGATGATTTTCTCAACATTGCCCGAGAATCAAGTTTTCGTGAAAAATGTGGAGGAAATGGTGCTTGGCGCGTCATCCTCATGGTCTGATTCGTTTGATAGTCGCGTCTTCGAGAGTTGTCCCTCTCTTCGTACTCTCAAACTGATCGCTTCTTATCCCACGAGGCTTCATGCAACTTTGTCTGCACTCCAGATATGCAGTTTGGCGGATTCGGACGAGGAACGGCGGGTCAAATACCTTCCGCTTCTGGAAACTCTACATGTGTATTATTGTCCCATCGGGTGGACTTTACAAACTCCTCGGAGCTCGATGCAACTTCTGGTGGAGACTCTGGATGTTCGTCGACGTTATGGGTCCCCAATACAAGTTGTGGTTGTGGATGGATTTGATGACGAGCAGACAGCTAGCCTACAAGGCCGCCCAGAGGAAGTTGTTATTCTAAATTCTGGTGAAGGGGATGAGACTGGGATGAGGAAGGAGGATATTTTACCTACTTTTTGGGAGTGGTGTCATGTCTTTGAGGAGGACTGTCGTGCGGACTTGTAGCTTAGCTGGTGCCACAATGAGCTGTAGCTCAAATTCATACAAAGTGATACTTGTCGCCTTTCCTAAGGGCTCACTCATCAATGTGAAGATACGCAATGCTAGCCTGTAGAGCCCCCTTTTTTATTTGTAGCAGAGGATTCCGAGCCATCGCAGGCTTGCTATGACGTTCGCAGATGACTGAACCGGCGGTACCAAAAGAACTCAGCGTGGGAACTTTCTCGACATTCAGGTTCGCAACGATCAGAGAGACCCTGAGTGTTCAAGCTGATCTCAGAACCGTTAGAAACTACCTCACCAGCTTCCAATATGTCATTGCTTGTGCTCCCAAATGATATTCTTCTCGAGATTCTCTCTAATTTGGAGACCCTGTCGATCATGGCCTGCCGTCTAGTGAGTTATTTCCGGAGTAGTCTTGCATCAAACTCAGTAACTTGGTCAATGACTGTCGACTACGGATTGGAAAGGTCTGTCACCGACTTCACCAACTGACGTATGACCGACAGCTATGGATTTCCATCTACCACCAAAACAAGCACACAGTCCTTTACCCTACGATAACAGATCTCGAGCAAAAGACGGCTTCGGATATCGAGACAGTGTTGTCGAGAGCAGAACAGATGAAAGAGATATGGGTTGATCGCACTGGAGCTACATGGCCTTCACCTCGTCGTTGGCATAATTTCGCTCTATCCGTTCAACTGGAAGACCAGGATTTAAGTCGCAATCCTGTAGCTATCATGGATAAATGGGTGGTGTTCGCGATTGGTGGTCTAAATCCAGTTGTCTACTCTTGGGATCATACAGAACCAGTTACTACTCCTCCCTTCCAATGGAGGTGTCCGGCTAGAACAAGACGAGTACTCCATGATATGGATTACTGCTCTGGAGTATTCTACATCGTCCATCATCAAGAGCCTTTGGGCACTGCCGAAAACATTATGTGAGACTACGTGGCACGTAGTTCTTTCCATACCAATATTATCGCTGATGATCTTCCAGCGAAGTTTTGGGCTTCAAGACCGATACCACAACAGGGCCATATTTGGCATTCAACTACGCTTTGCAAATTCCTCCCGGCAAAGCATCATGCACGACCATCAGAGATCATATCCTCTGCGTGTGTCGTTCGTTTCCGGGATGCGCTAGCTTATCTCTGGATATCCTAAACGTAGAAACACGAGTACTCTCTTCAGTCGAGGTAATGCTCCTTTCCTCTCCGATTCATCAAGTTATGTATCTATCTGACGACGACTTCGATGTAGCTGATCAATCCAGGATGGACTACTACTTGGGGTGACATCCGCGCTACCGAGGAAAACATCATCTTGTCACAAAGAGACAGACTTGCCATCTTCCCTCGACCACCGAAATCAACCGCACCTAATTCTCCGCGTACGAAGCTCATCGCTGCATTCAGCGACCAAACCATCTCGGCGCAATTTCAGTGGAACAAGACAATAATACCCCGTCCTTCAGCCTCGAATCCTTGTCTAGTCATCTGCTCGTCCAACCCAAGGGAACGAAAGGCGACCATTTTCCATATCTTCTCAATCGAGAAGAGTCACAGTGGAGAGTGGTCTATGCGGAAGATTGAAGAAAAGGTTATTCCAGGATTAGCCAGGCGTTGGGTATTTTTCAGCTCCTTGTGGGCACTGGCAGACTATGCATTCGGAGCAGGACTCTGTTTTCAACCACGCGGGTCGGACGGACGTCCAAGAGGGGTAAACGATTACATCGCGATCAAACTCGATTTCTCGAAGACCAAGTCAGTCACTTTGCAGCAGCAAACCGAGACGGACTCCGTTCTTCAAGTAGGCAAGCTGGGCATACCACCGGATCTTGGAATATTAGCAGTGCGGTTTCGTTGTTTTAATCCATTTACTGGTACGATGGTGTGTAAGCATATCGGTCAAATGACCGCGGAGGGTGAAACAACTGGGGGATACCTTGCGCTAGAGTATGTTTAAGGAGACGAGAGAGTCGAATCAGCCCCATTGATAATAATGTACTACATGTGGGCCTTAGAATCCATTGTACTAGAATACCCTTAGTCACGGACACTCGAACATCCTAGCTGGTATCAACAATCATCAAGCGCACGAGAAAATCCAATATCCAAGCTCTCATAAAAATAATACCAACGTAAAACAAACAAGTTCAGCAAAAAGAAATACAAATAACAATAGCTAGCTACGGTACCCAAACTCCCGAGTCCAAGTCGCCCATCTGGATCATATACACTCTGCAGAATATCAGTACTACCGCCCCGGCGTCCTTTCCCTCCCCGGCGTCCTCTCCCTATCCCTCCTAGGCGTCCCAGGAACCTTCCTAGGAGTCATAACAACCGCACTCCCGCTCCCTCCTCCTCCACTCCCTCCGTTCCCGCCACTGCCACCGCCACCAGAAAGAATTCCAGCTGGATAAACGGCTGTTAACCTCCTATGATTACTCCCCGCACCACTACCCTCGCTTTGCGACGAGGCCGCGAAATGCGCCTTGGGATGAGCGGGGTGAGAGGAGGGGTGGGAGTCGATACGAGCTACTTCGCGAGCGGCTCTTCGTGCTTCGTCGCCTATTTGTGAAGGATGTCGTGTCGTATCGATCCTCGATAACGCGCGCATGAGGTCCCTCAACCCTCCTCCCGCCGCTGCCCCTCCTGCCCCCACTCCTCCTGCCCCCGCTGCTTGTGTGGAATCCAAAACATGTGTACTAAGTCCTTCTCTCTTCACATACGTCTTGACGACATCCACCCCTCCTCCTGCCCCTCCCTCGTGTCCAGAAGTCGAGGATGAGGAAGAAGGGCCGAATCGTCTCCGCTCAAGGTTATCAACTAAAATCTTGAACCGCTCATCCAACATCATCTCCGCGACGCGCGTCGTCATCCGCGCAGAGTTGACGAAAGAGTTTAGCTGGTCGAGTTTGTATGATACGCTGGGGAGGAGAGTGGAGAGGGCGTGTGTGAGGTCGTGCCGGGTTATTGGTGAGCTGGGGTGGTGGTGGGTTTGTAGAATTCTCTTCGTTGATGTCGTTGAAGATGACGAGGAGGAAGGTAGGGAGAGTAAAACCCCTTTGATCAAATCCAGAGATTTATGCAACTTCGTAGGTAAATCCCTCTCGTCGGGTAACATCTCAACCAACTCCTCCTCGCTCTCGAACACCACCAATCGTCGTTTGCCAAGCGCTTTAGCACTGAGCGTAGACGCGTGGAGTTCGTGTTCGTGGATGCGGGATTGGAGGGTGGAAGAGAAGCGTTTGGTGTATTCGTCGTAGCGGTGGGAGAGTTTTTTCCATTGGTCTTCTTCGGTTTCGAATCTATCGTGAACGAAATTAGTGAGGGAGAGGGAGAGGGGAGGGAAGGGGGGACTTACTGTCGAATTTCTTGGGAATACTTGACTTCGAACCCTTTATTTTTCAGGTTCTGCTCATTCTCTTTCAACTCCCCCTCTCCCTCTCCCCTCGACATCGAAACATCCCCCTGCCCAGCACCGCCATACAAACTCAAATCAATCTTCCTTTCAGCCAGCTTCCTCACAAGATCATCCTGCACCCGCTTCAGGACCTCTTTCGCATGCTGCGACAGCGGCGGCAAGTCTTTCGCTCTCGCCTGATGTTGTTGGAATTCGGGGAAAGAGGACGAAGAGGTGGGTTTGGATGGTGTTGATGAGCTGGAGAAGGTCGTGCTGCCCGAGGCGCGGATTGTTGACCATATTAGGAGCTGGCGGAGGCGTTCGGAGTCGGGGAGGTCCCCGTCGATGTGTTTGTAGAAGCTGGTTTCGAGGACGGAATTGTGTGGTGAAGCTATAAAACGCCCGCGTTAATGATCGTACGACAGGTGTTAGGAAACGACTCACAGATAATACCGGTTAAGTCGAATCCGCTACTTATTCTCTTCCCTCGAGAAAGCGAACTTCTCCTTCGATGATTCGTCGTCCCTCGTTCTCTATCTCTTCCGCGACCATCTTCCTGTTCATCTCGCTCACTGGCTATAGCAGCCATAGCACCCTCTCGTAGCCTCTTATTCCGTTTTATCTGAGGCGTCTCGTCTTGTTCTATAGGAGCCGACGTGTCCATAACGATTTCCTTTCCCTTTCCTTTGCCTGAGCCTGAGGCTTTCTTGGTTATTGGAGGAGGCTCAGGGCGAGAGAATTGGAAAGCAGGGTTAACGTTTGTGTCCATCATAGTTGGGATACCGCCAACACGAGATTGTCTGCAGGTGTTACGGATGGAGTCAGCTTCGTCGTTCATAGCTCGTACGTCTTCTTCTACTTCGGTTTCTTCGGGTATAGGAGACGGTGCGGAATGGGGGTAGCGAGAGGTCGAGGGTTGAGGTTGTGCTGAGGTTGAGCGGGGTTTCTTGGATGGGGCATGTTGTGACGAAGAAGAGGGTGCAGTGAATGGAGATGGGGAGGTTCGTGAGATGGGTTGGGAGGAGGATGGTCGTGGAGGGACATGCGAGGACGATGAGGACGACGAGGGGAGTGGTTGGGAGGCTGAGAAGGAGTCTTGTGGTGGTGGACCCCGGACTATGAACAGTCCTGAAGGTGTTTCTTCGGCGTTCAGAACTGTAATAAATGTCAGCCGCAAATTGACGCTTAAATAAAGATATACATACGTTTACGTTTATTCGACGATGATTTCTGCACAGAGTAACAGTCAGACAATATATTCACCAGTAACCAAAAGCCAAGCAACATTACATCTTTCTTGAGTCGTTTAGCAGCCGCCAGTAGTGGATTGTCCGCATCGGAGGCTTTGCGTTTAGCACCATTGCTTTGGTGAGATCCAGACGGTATCATAGGAATCGTTAGTGTCGCAGTAGAGTTTCCGAGCATCAGTTGAGTGTGCGACGCGTAGAGGAGCGTGCGGACGGCGAGTCCGTCGGTTCAGACGATGAGGGACGGAGAGAAAGCTGCACGATCGGAGTCTCAAATATCTCTTCCCACGATGAGTCCAATCAACGAACCTCTCAACCGCTCGTTCCCAATGGGGTTCACGCGTCATTCGCAGGGTCGGTGATTGCCGTCATCGTGCGTCGCGTCGTCTCTTGGGTGCATTGCTCGACGCGTCGAAGTTATCACTGAAATCTGTATCTAATCCCAGTGGACATCTCTCATTACGGATGACTCGCCAAAGGTCCTTGATATGGCAAGGGACTGAGGTATAGGCTGGACTTCTGGAACCAGAGGTATGCCTCGTGTTGTGTCAAACACTGACTGAACTTTTTTTCATTGGTCAAGTGCCTCGCCTGCAGGTCGATCACTTGGTCTCATCAGTTCCCTATGCTTCCCACTGTCGCTTATAACGATCAATCCCTCTACCAGATTAAGCCCCTCCCCCGTTGTTGCAATCCACTCAAGCCATCGTTTAACCACACAATCCGACACTCAATCATCATCGCCTGGGATGTCACTGGCCTCCAGCGAGGTTCCGTTCCAAGTGTATATCGTGGACTGGGCCTCATGTAAACGTTCTATATCTCCGCCTAACGAGATGAGTGGCTCATATATATTCTTCCATTCCACAGCTGGGCTCGGGGGCTCAAAATACTTTATTGTCACATTCAAAAACCGTGATGCTGCAGATTTATGGTGGAGAGAGATGTACGAGATACGGATGAAGACCTCAGGCGTCTATCCAGTCCGTTACACCCCACAGTATTATTACTGTTATAACGCCTCGACCTATCAATGGAAATCCTTGGTGGACAAGAAATGGGACTTGGTACTGGGCTATAGGGAAGTGGGTTTTACTCCGGAGATGAATACTCTTCCCCCTTCCCTTCGAACAGATTATATAAGTGGAAAATCGTGAGTATTTTGACTTCATTCTAGTTATAAGGAACTTGAGCGCAAATACTCTTAATAGGTTCTGTATACGTTCACGTACACGACCACACTTGTTCTGGTCTACCACCTCCACCCAAGGTTCTATACGCCTCCATCTCAGCAATTGCGACTATCCTACCCGTTTCATCATCGAACGCACAGAGGCTGGCACCGAAGGCACAGTTATGATACCCGACGATACAGTGACTCTACGACCAATCACGAATGCAGGACTTGACTCGCCGAAAGTCGATGTATCAGCCGTTCGAATGATCCCGTCTGGAAATATGGAGGTGCCTCTCTCCCCGGCAGTCTTGGAATTTCAATTTGGGCACATAACGACAAAGGGAGGGTTCTTTGTTACTGGAGAGGAAGATAATAGGATTATGTTTGATATCCGTGGTAAAGTGGGTGAGCAATGGGAATTAGTTGAGTAACGGAAGCTCGATGTATCTGCTGTGTAGATGGTTCGCTCAGGAAATACGGATGTACATTTAACAATCAAAAGGAGGACTCTGTGTTTGTTAGCATGGGCGAGGATTATCGTATTGTGTTTGACCCACGTCGTAACGCGGGCGAGAAATGGGAGTTACACAATTGAGCTAGGCTATTTTCCACTCGCTTTTCGACCAATGCGACTAGACTCTCATTCCGTACAGCGCTGATCCCGAGGTTTGAGAACTGGTTAAGTGTTTCTCTGTTTTCAGATTGCACGCTTTATGTTTTCGATGTGCTCCTTTCTCGCCATTCTGGGGTGGCGTTTCCTGTCTATATCCGCGTTGATCAAAATAGCATGTACATTACTCTACCCACCCTTGCTCTGCCTCTTCCAGGCTATGAGCACCAACATCTTTCCTCCATATTTGACTCACCAATGACTGGAAGTGCAGGTTGATGCACACATGGCAGCTTTACTGCGGTAACTGTTGTGGAAGCTCGAGATGGTGAAGTTTGGCTTAAAGCCTGTTGCTGCGGGGGGTAACAATAAGGCGAGTGTCATCCCTCCTGTGAGTCCTGTCGTTGCACAAAGGCTCGCACAGGCCCGCAACAATATTAATCATCCAAGTCGCCCAGATACTGCTAGAACGAAGCTGAAGAACCATTGTGGGGGAAGAGTGGACATGTGCTACTGGTCAGGCTACAATCGATGAGCTCCGCGAAGCTTAAATAGCATGGCCTGTTCAAATTACGCTGACTCCGTATTTGGTCAGAGCCACGAACGTTCGATGTAGTACTGTATTTAAATCTCAACATTCCGTCCTTCCCTCGCCTCAAACTCCACCGGCACCTCTTGCTCGGAGGCCTTTGTGTTCGCCTTGCAGTAAAGCTCACTTCAAACAATGTTCTTCACCGACATCTTCATTGGGCGCGATACTCGCCCACTCAGTTCCTTGACGTCTTCCACAGACGGCGTATTTCACGCATATATGACAGAAGAGCTAGGCTCTAGTACGCAGGATCGCCATACTGTCATCTCCTTCATTTATCTAATCAATAGAGCTACTTGGCATATGCTATTACTTTATATAGCTGAGATTGTGCAGACTTTTGGTGGAGAAAGTTTCAAGAAGATAGAAAAGGTCTAGCTCAGACGATCCGGAGGGCGTTAGGCGCCTGGGGCCGCAGCAATATCGCGTTTCCGGGTGGACCGCCTTTACTTGGAAGGACAGCATGGGGACTGCCCCCGGCTTGATAATGGGGTGCTCTAAGCTTACGGGAGGGGGCGACTCCGACATTCACAGGGCGCAGAACTCTGCCTCGAGGTCTCAACTTAAGCTGCCTTTTCCAGTCTCCCTTGCGGGCGGATTATCAAAATGGCAAAGCGTATGTGATATTTTCTCTCATATATTTCCTACCACTGATGGGTGCATATTCTAATAACCAGATTCTCCATACGCTCCCTCCTACGACCAAGTCTATACTAGTCAATTGTTGCCACAAGCCCGTTGGTCGTGCAAGTCAAACTTCGCAGCACCACGGACTCGTACCCCACTAAGTTTATTATCAAGAGGAAGGAGGGCTGCGACTGTCCACCCCAGGACGAACAACATATCCTTATAGCTTCCGATCTAGTGACACTCCGCCCAGTGATCCAATCTGGATTGAGCCCAAGGGAGCTACCGACTCCGCCGTCCATTTAGTTCAATCCATTCCTGTAAACTATCTCCAATCCTGGCGATCGGCTACTCGCTGCAAGACTCTCCACTCGATGTCGGGTTGAACATACCTCCGGTGGTGGTAGATTGGGTGATGCTTAATTTTGCACGCGCGTCTGATACGATGGGCGTCCTATGTAAGATTATGACACTTCTCCATGACAGGCGGTAATGCCAGTCTTGAGCCATTACTTAGCCGCTGAGATTTGTCGCATACTCGTATCAGTATGGCCAAAGCTGGGCCCCTCTAGTCAGAAATAGCATGTTCAAAGGACCAAAAACAAGTATCCAATGCTTCAGAAGCTTGTCAGATCTAAGGGACGAAGAAGTAACTTTGCTCAGTCTGCCAGAGAGAGCGCTTAGCCTGAATAACTGGCGATGACACCGGTGCATTTACCATGATAATGAAGAGAAAGTGACGGCGATGTGGGGGAAGTGGTGTGCGAGTGCGACAACGTCCGTCTGTCGCTAGCTTACTGACCCAATAAAAGATAGTCAATATATTTAATTTGATTTGATTTAATTGAACGAAAACTCAGCGTGAATCCAACGACGAGATTCGATGCTGAGGAGTGAAATCGGGTGTTTTTGAGTGTTTCTGAGCGATAACGACGATATTTGAGGTAGAGTATTCAGGCTGAGGTAGAGAGAGAATGGTGGGGTGGAATTCACTGCCGAAAATTCAGAATACATCGTTGTACTTATACTGGCTACCAGAGCGAGCGTATACGACGTCAGAAAGAACGTATATGGGAAGGAATGAGCAGGGGTTGAAGCAGAACTCGGTGAAATCGGACAGGAATGATAATTCCTAAGGATATTAGTGGTGGAGAATGAAGTGGAAAGAAACATACATGTGGACGCTAGGATCCACACTAATACAAGATATGTTGAGACGATCTGATAGGGAATGAGCCGGAGCATAGACGGCGATTTGATGGAAATTTTGGAGGCAAGAAACAGAGGGGAGTGAAAATTGATAAGATAGAAACAAATATAAAAGTGCAAACTTTGATCAGTTGAATGATGCGTCCTAGCTCGGCGGCGTTGCGGCCCTGAAAGAACCGAGTGAGAATGTGGATTATAGCAAATTAAAGGAGGTATTTCTCAGATTTTTGAGACGAAATATGAAATGGTAGAGGATAAGGAAAGGGGAAGACGAGGTAGGCCCGAGTATAAGCAGCGGCTATGTTAGATTTTGATTGAGATAGGCCCATTCGGCGTGTCCTTAGCGGAGTTATCGGGTCGTAACGGTTGCTGAGATGCTGATATGTGAAGAAGGGTGATGGCGGTGGAGGGAAATGGGGAAAGGAGCGGCAAGAGAAATTAGTAGAGGCGGGCGGCTGATAGTGATGTATGACATCAGCGGGCGCCCGGTCTCTACACTCTTCTGTGCATTCGGAATCTGGTTCTGGATCAAGGCAGACACCGTTGGTCTGACAATTCAATGCATGCCTACCCTCTTACCCATACCTATCCGAATACTCGGTCATACAATTACATTGACGGACCCGAATGCGAAAAAATCATTCTTGCGGATGTACATTGCCACCTTTGTCTGTAAAGGACTTGTCCCGATTTTTATAATAGTCGGTGTTCTAGTAGTACCTCAGCTTGGCTTGGCGAAACACTGGCGTTGGGTGTGCCCCCTGGCTTTGCTGGTGCTTTCTGGCTATACCACGGGTGTTATAATTTCCGCGGAATCGATGATTAGCGAAGTCACCCCTTTTGTGCAACCGGGGGAGTCGCAATGGACATTCGGCCAGACTCTTGCTGTGTTTCTCCTCATACCTTTCGTTCTCGGAATATCCACTACGGTGACCGAAGCAAGGCGGGAATGCGCGGTCAAGACACAAAGGTCAGAAGAGGCTGATATAATTGAGAGCGGTCAGAGTATGAGCGAGAGAGATTGGCGTAAGGTTGGATAGACAGCGAGATATTCGGTAGATTAAGTGGTTGAGTTTCCTTTGGACCCTTTGGCCTGGGGCACGGAATTCGGAGTAATGATAATTCATTCAGCCAGCCTTTTCTTGCGTGCGGTGTAACGGACTCAGTCGGACATAGACATCCTTTTCCGGTATCAATAAGACTGAGCAGATCTCAATGGGTAAAAATACGATCCTTGTCTCCTTTCTCTTGGATGACCACTCCGACTTAGATTGTGAAACTGGCGCTGAGGCGCCGAAGAATGTTAACGATCAACATCATGAAGTGGAGCTACTGCGGGACTCTCGACCGCCCTATAAGCCCTGCATATCAGACGAAACGGCTTTTTTTACCAACTGTTTGGGCTCTATTTATGAGATGCGACGCCCGTCATTCCGAGATACATGGAGATATCTTTAAGTCAGTATAAGAAGTCAGGAGACTCCAAATGAGCTCAGAGTCAACTCAACCATCCCACACAAGTTGCAGGATCTTTCTACCAACGATGACAGCCACGTTTGACTATGTGATCATTGGCGGCGGTACTGCAGGTCTAGTCGTTGCTGCTCGATTAACGGAAGATGAGAGTGTTAGAGTATGTGTACTCGAAGCAGGAGAAGACGTAACACATACGGACGAGGCGTCTATCCCAGGTAGGTCACCTTAGTGGTTTTGAGTACTTTGACTCAAATTGCTCATCTGTTGCAGGTATGGCGCCGAAACTCTGGGAGCAAAGTACAAATTGGGGTTTTTCAAGTACTCCTCAAAAGCATTCAGACAATGCGGTACTTCAGGTACCTAGGTGAGCATGAGCTCGCTTCCCCTTTTGTCTATTTATGCATTATCCGCTTGGTTAGAGGGAAAGGCTTGGGAGGGTCTAGCATGGTGAGAGCCTTTATCCGAAATCATTTTTGGATCAGATACTGACTATCGGAACGACGCTAGGCAAATTTGATGCAATTGATCCGGTGCGTTTAATGCTCGTCTGTTCTCCCCCGACCCAGGATTGACTCAATTTTGAAAAGGGCACCTGCTAAGGAGTACGACGGTGAGAATGACCATTTCCCAGTTGAAATAACCCGTCTAACGTCCTATCAATAGCTTTCGAGAAACTCGGATTAAAGGGATGGAACTCCAGCGAGTTTCTGAAGTACTTCATCAAGGTGGGCTTTGAGCTCACAATCTACAATTGTATTCAATCACTCAACATGCACAGTCGCAATCACTTTCATATACCCCAGAGAGCACCAGAAAGTTAGGCCTCAAACCTGACGAAAAGCAGTTCGGCAACGGTCCTATTGTCAACACACTACCCCGTTACAAGTCGTCATATGATAACAAGTGGATTGAAGCGCTAGAGGAGAATGGTATCTCGTACAATAGAAATGCGGTACGCCGAGGAAGTATTTTTTTGTTCAGAATATTTATTGAATCTTAGATGGGAGGTGAAACGATCGGATCCTGGTTCACAAATCTCTCCATTCATCCTGAGACTGCAAAACGTATTTCATCTGCTACTGTGCGTATCCCATGGGCAATAAGTCTTCCATAGATCTGATACTTCTATGGAATGGTCTTCCTAGGCATACTACGAACCGAATAAACACAGAAAAAATCTCACCGTTATTGTCGGTGCGCATGTCAGTCGCATCCAACTGAACACCAGCTCGCCCGGCAACCCCGTAGCCGAAGGCGTTGAGTATCAGACGAACGGGGAGAAGCACCTGGTGTTTGCCGCAAAGGAAGTAGTTCTTGCCGCTGGGGCTATTCAGACCCCGCAGATATTGGAACTCTCAGGTAACACAATTCAAGTCAGACTTTTGGCCGCTTTGCTAAACGACGCAATGAAAGGCATCGGTCGGAAAGCTATATTGGATCAATATGGGATTGCAACAGTTGTAGACCTTCCAGGAGTAGGAGAGAACCTTCGTGAGTCTTTCAAGTTTCTGGATAACTCAAAATTGTTGATTGAAATCAAAATGGTCTAGAGGTCGGCTGTGATCCCTTTGTCGTTTTGTTCGGCAGTATCCTCACACTCATTCAAGGATCATTTGGGCATAATTGCCGTCTACGAGCTGGAACCTCCTCATGAGTCTTTCGATGTCATGCAGTCTGATCCAAGCAGGGCCGTGGCGGAATACCAGAAATTGTAAGTCAGCTATCATAGGTTTTTCTCATAGCAGAGCCGCTTACTATTCAACGCGGTAGCGTCGAGAAGCAAGAAGGGATGTTGTCTAGTATTCCCACACTCTATGGATTCATTCCCCTCAGCAAACTAGACGGAGGGGAATCTCTTAGGGATCATGCCATCAAGCAAGAATGGGGCAAAATTCAAGATGCCGTCGTCAAGATCCAACAGGAGTGGCTTTCTGACGATACGGTGCCTCAAATTGAGTGAACACATTTTCAGAAACATTATTTCGTTTTTAAAATTCTGACTCTTGACGACAGATTTGCCGCCATCCCATTCTTTTGGCCGAGCATTGTAAAGCCCCAGCGAGACGAAGGGAAATCTTATCTCAGCGCCTCACCGGTTCTTTTACACCCCTTCAGCCGTGGAAGCGTCCACATCACTTCGACTGACCCCTTCACCCATCCAAGCATTGATCTATCTGCCTTGGACAATGAGTTTGATTTCCAAGTTTTGCTCAAAGGTCTCAAGTTGATTCGAAAAGTTTTTACTGAAACAAAAGCATTTGGCGACGTCATTGCTAAAGAGGTCGCTCCAGGATCTATGGGTGATACTGACGAAGGCTTGGAAAAGTACATGAGGTCGGGACTTATGACTATCTTTCATCCAATGGGGACTGCTGCAATGATGAAGAGAGAGGATCGGGGCGTTGTAGACGAGAGAATGAGAGTTTACGGCGTCGATAGACTGCGCATCGTAAGAATTCTCCTAGGGCACTGGAATTGCAGTCATGTTGACTAATCGGCACTTCAAGGTGGATGCCTCAATTCTTCCATTCCAAGTCGGAGCGCATTTGCAAGCAACTGTATACGCACTTGCCGAAAAGGCGAGTGATAACTCAACTTCTTTCTCCCTGCTCGTTGACATGAAGTTGCACCATACAGGCTGCTGACATGATCAAGGAGGATGCTTCCCGTTAGGTATCAGTGTACAACATCGTGATAGGTCGCATCAGTACAGTTTATAGGACTAAATCTATCAGATCAACAAGCGATGGCTAAGTAGCACATATGAGCCCCAATGGGAAAGAGAATGAAATCCCGCTCACTGGCAGTAGCTACCGTGTCGGAATGCGGCGAAACAGGTATGAACTCTATAGATCACGGACGTTTCTTGCGATGCGCTTGGCAATACTACTCAAAACATACATCTGCCCCATGTGGAAGTGAAAGATGAACCCCCTACTGCATTTCGACTTGCACGGGATTGTTGTGAGATCATTCCTGGGCTTCTATGTCTTTGCTGTCCCAATCCAGTTAAACCCAGCAGTCAGAACTGCTACTTATAGGTCAAGGCAAGTCCCAAGACGGCTCCCTTCTTTCAAGCGCCTCTAGCTTTTGCACCCACATAGTATCAGCGAATTCCGGGCCATCTTGCTATCGTACCTTTACTACTGCCGCAAACTGATATTCTACCTCTCCTACTATGATGACCGTATACAACCGAATTTTCATGATCTTCGCACTCGTTGTTATTGCTATTCTACCTCTTTCCCAAGCTGGTTCGCTTACCGAAGTTGCTCTCAAAAGCCCTAGCGAGAGCAATATTGAGATTCTGGAGTGCCCAGCTACTCCAACACCTGGACTCAGCTCTGCTGTCGCAGCCTCCACTTCTGGAGTTAGTGTATCACCTCAAACAGCATCAGGAGACGGAGTAACCAATGTTGTGGAGGATTGTTGTGTTGGTGTTAAATCAGTTCCCTGGTCTCAAAGTAAGGATTCAAGTACCGGAATATATCAAATTAATCTGCCGTCTGACCTCTTCTGAAACCAGATCTTGATATTTCATTGCTGATAGCGAGGCTATACAGTGTTACACAAAATGGGGCTGTCCTCGCTAGCTGCATTGTAGAGAATTCGACTATCCTCGACTCAGGGAATTTCGATCTGAGAATTGATGTTTGTCTCCAAAATCATTTTCGGGCGATGAGAATGGTACTGATGGTTTTCTTGCCTTCGAAGACTTGGGTCACACCGGAAGGACAGGAGCGGCAATATGTCTGGAACACACTGAGATTCAGCAACTCTACCAACCCATCATGCCCTGGTGTCATTGCGAGGGCAGTCGCTGGTTTCCCTGACCCAAGGACCTACTACTTTGCTGATATGTACGCGGGCGTTTCCGATAGAGCAACTGATAGGTATATGGTTTATTCATGTGGTATTACGGAGGGCAAAAAGGAGGAGTTGGTACAGATACCGGTAGGTGAAGTAATTCTTTTTCAATCTGACTTCCTTTTTTGAAATATCATCTGCTTGCATTCAAATCACAGATAGAAGCAAGGTGTTGAGATAGTCGGATCCTGTCTAGTTAACGCTCGTAAATCCAAACGAAACAGACAGCAGAGAATAACAGTCAGAGTTAATTATCATTACCATTATTACAGTTAATGCCGAAAAGGTTTCTTAACTCGACATTCTGCTAGTTTCAAACATAGTAAACTTTTCCACATCTATCGAATCTAATGAAATATTGTACGCCCTCTTGCAATGTTCTGTAGCTCAGGAACTCTGGCCTCAAACGCGCAATTTCCCGCCTGGATTTCACCATATTTTTGCCGAAAAATTAGATTATTGACGTATGGGTCCAGTGTGTGGGGCCGTTCCGAAATATTAGTAAATATCAATAAAGATTCCAGGCTCCTATATTATGCCGACGGGTCGGGTCAGGACATGCCTTGTTCGCCTTCCACCAATGGCCGCGGTGTAAAACCAGGAATAGCGACCTAAGGTCCCCGGTTACCGCTTCCTCCTTTGTTGATATTGATTCGCCCACAACCGAGGTAGAAATCGGCCATACAACCAGCATCATCATTCAGCACTGAAGAACTATCAAGAACTCGATAGCAAATATACCTCCGCAGACGCTCTCAACTGTACGAAGAGCGATGGCTTCTATACGGATCAGATCCTGTCCGCTTAGAAGACGCTTCGGGACTGTGAAAGTCATAATGCTCAAGCCTAGTGTAGAGGTACGCCAGACTTTGATCTTGAAATTCCACGAATAAACACTGACTTTGTGCAGGTCAGGTGGTCATGTTGGCATCTAAGGTGGCTACAACTCTTCTATTGCAAGTGGTAGTGCATTTGCAAGCAATTGTATGTGTGGTTTCTGAAAAGGCGAGCTAGTTTCTGAGCTAGTTTCTTCGCTGGTCGCTGAATGTTCCACCTCACGGGCTGCGGATACAATCAAGGAGCATGCTGCGTATTAGGTATTAGTGCACAATACCGCAAAGCGTAGTCAAATTGTCGCATGAACACAGATTAGAAGACGGTTTCTATCACATTAACCAGCCATTTAGTAGTACATATGAGCCGCAGAGAAAAAAAGCAGGAAAACACCATTCAGTAACCCGAGAGTAGATATACAGCCTTGAAGAGAGATCCATCAGCTAGTCGAGGTAGAATTTATAGACGTTCTCCCAAGCTTCCTTCCCCTTCTCTTCGATAACGTCCTAGCAGAAAATCAGAGATGTAGTTCGAATCAATCAAATCAAAGACATACGCCGTGACAAGGAATGATGCGCTCAAAATCCCAAGACGCGACAGTCCGAGCATCCCGTTTCATCGCTCTGGATAGACAGCATCAGGAAATAGTCCATGATAGAATGGTCCAGCACATACTCCTTATCGACTCCTAGTGACCAGACAATACGAGAGTGCAACCACGACCAAGGATTGACGTTCATGAAAGGAAGTTTTCCACCGCCGGACTTCGCTTTCGAATACTATATTGTGATAAGCAACAAACACCCGACATGGTTTCCAGGCTAACCTGTTCGTTGCAGGGAAGGTTCAACAGGAGGTCTGCCTCAATGAGTGTCTTGGATTCTGGGTGGAAAAATGCCACGTCCTTGTTCTTAAACCCATCAAAGTAACTGCCAACAATGAAAGGGTGATGAACGGGAATTGTTCTCCTTAGCACTGTTCGCTCACCAGCTCTTGATCTATACTTCAATTAGCATCTATGATGAAGCCAAGAGTTGGACACCTCACATCATCTTCAAAACCGTACTTGGTTTCCGTAGGGTCCTGTCCCCAAGCTGATAGCACAATGAGCCATATGTAGATGCCATTGCACATAATGATCGACCGACCTCCATCAAATTTAAGTGATTTGTCTTCCAAACGAGCATATGCAGCTTCAGGAGCAATGAGTTTGGCAGAGGGGTATTCCTTCTTGTACTGGCCTGTGCGCGAACAGTTAGACATTGGGATCGAGTTCGTCGGATAACAGTTACAAACCGAGGAATAGATGATGAACAGCATCCGCGCCAACGATATATCTGGTTTCAAGCTATTCAGCGAATCCTCTTCATAAAACGGGTGGAGGTCTTACCGAACCGGACCTAACCGATTGAGGGTAGCTTTGGTTTCATCGTCCAACGGAGTGGATGCCAGAATCCAAACTCCTCCATCCTTCATCTTAATCGCGGTTGAACGACCGCCGAACGGAATCACACCAAACCTAGAGAAAGGTCTACATTCAGGGAATATATCAGTTGGATTATATGCAATACGGAACTATCTTCCAGCGTCAACGTACCTGGAGAACGTCCATACATTCCGCGTTACCTGGCAGAGAATGTCAGAAAGTGTCAGAAGTACTAGGCAATAAGGACATTAGAAGAATATACCTCGCGTATAACTGTTTCTGACATGATGATTAGCGTCTTGTGTTATGAAGAACTACCGAGACATTGGGAGGCTTTATATTCGCGACCAGTGACTAAGTTAGAACGCCGTTCAAGGCGCTGCTGTCGTCATTGCTAGGTAACCACGTGATTATGCCCGACATTTTCTTACCATATTAGGAGAAAAGAGGTCCCGGAGCTTTGCTCACCGGTCGGTCGTGTCGGGCTGTTGTCAGCCAAGTTGCCTATCGCCGTGTGCTCTTGCAGAAACATCTCGATTCAATTGACAAACAAGCTTTTACATCTCCCCCGATGTCAAGTCAATGCATTTAACATAAGAAACCAGTCCGCTCCTGAGAGACTCGGCTTGGTCGGTCTATTCTCAGCGGTATCGCTTCGCCGATCGCCCTCGCGGTCGGCATAGACACACTATGTGATCAAAGATGAGAGCGTCTAACAGCGGGTCACGTTGAGGAATTCACTTACTCAGCGGCATCATGATATCAACTGACAGAAAAGGTGGGTTCCGCTGTGCTTCTTATATCCATATCGTTTGGGAACCTTGACTGCGCCTACAGAAGCGATAGAGCCGAAAACGTGTGTTTCTCGCATAAACATGGTATAACCACCTCAGCTCGTGAGAAATCCAGAACCCTTGAACATGAGGCAAGCTCAAGGTACTTACATCAAAGATGCTTCTTGGTGGCCCTGACAGCGGAGGTATACATGAGTACACGGCAAATCCGAGGTTGTTCTCCTTACTTCCCCAGGTTTCTATCCAGTTGCTCCTATTACATTGTGTCGATTTTTGAACTACAGAAGAGGCGACCTCCGTACCTGACGACTCAGTTCTAGAAAAGGATAATGACTTGAACGTTCACAAGGCCGGCATCAACGAGTTATTTCTTGCACTTTTTTGGAAACAACACGGGGTCTACATGAGGCTTCCGCGTTGTAGTTTTTATATGCGACATGCGTCATTCGGTTGGTATCTCCCCAAAACTTACTTAGAGTGCCGTCCAAGGCACTAGGCTCTCCTTCCGCTACGTTGTCACTCTTGTGCCATCCACCCTTGCACCACCGAGACCCTTCTCTAGTCGCACGATCATTGCAATTTCGCTGTTCGCATCATATTTCAATCATCAACTCTCTTCATTACGCAGTTTTGTGAATTCGCACCTTCAAATACGGAGGGTTTTTGGTCGACGATACATGCCTCTCTGTCCTACTTGCGATAATAGACCTTTCGCCACGAAGGAAGCCCTACTCCAGCATGTTCGGACCAGTAGCAACCCTCACCCATTCTGCCTAGCGTGCGATCGCAGGTTCTCGAGTGAACTTGCTTACAACGCAGTACGTCTTTTATCCTGCTCCCGTCGTTCTCTTCAACTTACAGGCCCAGCACATGGCAGCAAAGCACCCTCCTACGTTTGACTGTCTGAAATGCGGAAAGCAATACAGTAGTCAATTCGCCTTAGACGGCCACTATCGAGGGCATACAGATCATCCTAATTGTCCTGTTTGTGGCAAGGGTTTTTACGACAACGGCTCATTAACTACGGTAAGAAGCTTCTCGAAAGCGTAATTTGTGAGCGAAAATCTGAATCTCATTTGGATCAAGCATGTTCGCGAAAGTCACAATGACCTGTGGTGCAACATTTGCAACCTGCGATTCGAGACCACCGCCGCCGCAAATGAGCATTATATGACATCTATTGCCCACCCTAAATGCCAGATTTGTGGCGTCAGGTTTCGCGATGACGATATGCTTGAAAAAGTATGTTGTCACTCATTTCGTCGCAATCAGGAATTCACTCCTAGCCAAGCATAAGCTCACACATTCATATGAGTCGAATCCAGTCAACGGTAGTATAACATCACCCAGCGCCAGTGGCTCGGGTGAATCTGGAACACCGACTCTGCGTTCGCCGATTTACGCGTCGTCGGCGATTTCTATCCAGAGTCCTCCGACTTCAGCGGTAGCGTCTACCGTGTTCTCGCCACCTGGTTCAACGTCCACGCAGCCAAAAGAACTTCCACCCGTTCAATCTACTGCGCCGCCTGGTCCTATCGTATCACCTCCTCAAAGCTCCGTCAGCGTAAACGCTCATCCTATACCTCACAATGGGGCCACAATCTCGTTCGGCGGGACGGGACTTTTGCCTCTCAGCCCCAAGGCAAGCATAGTGAGCAAGGTACATCGGTCCTAGCTTCATCGTTATCCAACTGTACCTCATTGTGTACCATAGGACTTGCGCCGGGTTGCCGCAATTGACACGACAACAAGGGCTGATTCGCCAGACATCTCACAGATGCTGCACCATCAGCATTCTCCTTTACTGAATGTTCAGGCACCAATCTTTAGCCCAATTGGACTTCCCAGACCGGGAAAGCAGGTTGACGAACTTTGGTCCTCTAAGGAGGTCGGTACCTCTTTCTCATTCATGCGATAGTTATTAGCTGGACCCTGACTCCTCCTTTTCATAGAATATTCAGGTACAACGTAGCCGACTTACACGCCAACCAGGTCTCCCAGCTCCACTCCAGTCTACCAATTTACCGTCGATCTGGAATGCTCCACCGCCGAGCGCTGCACCACCTGGTACGGTCTCATCGCAGCAACTTGTAAGGCCTCCTTTTACCCTTGTTTTGCATAACGACTGACTGCGTCATGGTAGATACCGTTCTCGCAGCCCTATCGTTTTCCGGGTATTCCGCCCCGTCACCGCGCTTCGAGNGAGTTTGGTGATGTCCCGACTCCTACCGCAACCAATGTAAGCGNTCTCCCGACTAAGCTCAGAAAGCTCGCGAGATTTCGGTAGATCTCACCGAGTGCTTTTCTGTAGACGCCTTACTACGTCGGCACCAAGCGCGAATCGCCACCGGGCTCGGGAGCTCAACTAAACACGAATCGGACAGAGTACAATTTCAACCCTCGTCTGTACCCAGGCAGTGCTCGGTTTGCTGCTGCCCAGACCCCATTGAATGGGTCAAATGGGTCCAATGGTGCTGTGATTGCTGTTCGCAGGGGATCTGTGAGCTCTGTGGGCTCCATTACCTCGGCTCCTCCCCCACACATTCCAGTATTCAGTTCCTTCAATCCTTCGTACGACACAGGCTTCCATCAGCGCCCACCGTCCCTCCTTTCCTTACCCCTTCCGCCGCTCTCACCTCCAGAACGACAAAATTCAGCCTTGCGAGTTGTCCCTCCTCGCCCGCCCGTGGTTCCAGAAACCAGAGGCGAGGAACGGGTCCAAGAGCGAAGGGATCTAGACCCCGAACGGCTCGTACAAGAAGACAGTCCTCAAGCCTTTAGACCCATGTTACAGGATGACCTTTCGCTACTTTCGGCGGTCTCAACACCACGTTTTGTTGCTGACACCCCATTGCAAGATTTTGGAGTCAAGCCCGTGACGGATGTTTACCATAGCACTGATACTTCTCTGCCCTCGCCATCCGACTTTAGCACAGATTTTAGCACCATCTCCTCCGCGAGTTCCAATGTGCTACCTACGTCGTCTCCTGCCCTCATTAGCAAGAGGAGGCGCGAGTCGAGCGTGAGTATATTTTTCTTGTATTTGAAGAACTGTCATGATGATAACTGCTTTCACAGTGCTCCAGGTCTAGAGCAACTTCTTCGGCCCGCTCTGAAACCTCATCTCTGAATATTCCAACGTACAAAGTGACCGAAAGCAGGTATGATGATGAAGCTCACCTGGAATTTGCCACCATTTAACCGGTTTTGCATTAGCCAACGTCCGAGTCCCACCTCTCCCGAGGTATTCTCCCCCGTCGGACTCGCCGTTCTACCTGCAATTTCTCCCCTTGGTCCTTCTCCTGTAGACTTGGATAGAAGCTTTAATATTCCCGAAGCGCAAACACCCTCTACCTGAATCCTTACCTCCCTCGCCATTACCAGTTCACGAATCTATTATTCACGAAAACTCGCCCATTGCCCAGGCGCAACCGACAGAAGACTCGGAAGCATACGATCAAACCTCAAATGTTCTTTCCGTTCACCGAGAGGACGGCACGCTTCTAACACCTTTTAGTGGAGAAGCGGGCCACAGTTTGTTGGAGAAGGATCACGCAGAACCGTCTCCTCCATCTTCTCCTCAGAGCTTCGTTACCTCCAATCAAGAGCTCGAGGAAGAGCGTGAAGATTTGGATATCATTGCTTCGGTTGCAGTGAACCCTATTCCGAGTAGGGTTCCTTCTCCATCGGCCTCAGTTCACAGCGTCCCACGCGAGAGCTCGAAGCCAGACTCAAACCATGAGGTAGCCGCAGGTAAGCTTATTACAGACTCAATGAAAATTTCCGAAGTTGGCTAATTGCGTCCATATTAGAAGTGACAATGAAATCCCCGTCGCCCACGCCTTCACCGGTTCTCGCTACCCCGAAGGCCGAGGATGATATCGCGCTACCTGAAGTAGTTCCTTCTTCCCACCTAGAACATGACGGTGGTGAATATAGCAAACAACACGAAAGGTTGGTTGCTCCATCGCTCGGCGTCACACCAAATATATCCATTGCATCCACTTCTATGTCGGATGATATGGGTGGTTTGGCTGGTTCATCGTCGAGTTTACCATCTCTCCAGTGCCGTGCGTGTCGGAGAGAGACGCCTGATGATATCACGGCGACAATGTGCGGACATGTGTTCTGCAACAGGTAAGCGTAGCTTCTAAACTTGCTTTTTGTGCGTGGCCTGACCTCACTGATTCTAGATGCATCGTGGATGCAGTGATAAAAACGTCGCGCTGTCCTTTCTGCTCGACGCCTACCCTTTTGTATTGTTTGTTCCGCCTTGACTTGGCGACTTGAGAGAATACGTCACCCTGCGGATTGTTCATTAGAGTGGTGGATTCCGCGCTGGCGTTTGTAGCCATAAACTCTGTTTGTAGGATAATTCTCCGGCTTCTTATCGGACTTTTCTAGACGGACCAATCACGATTGTAACGTGACGTTGTAACCCAAAAATAACCGACATACTTAATCAGTCACATAACAAGGTCTTTTGTTATCTTACTTGAATAGCACTTGAACAGCATCACAAGACACAACACTCTTTGCGAAGCAATTTACCTTGATAGCTCATTAATACCATGCCCAACATGGTCTTCCTTCTCCTTCTCGTGATCGTGATCGTGATCGTGTTCGACGGCCTTTTGAGCCCTCCTTTCCTCTCTCTTTCTGGCGGCAGCTGATTGCCGACCAAGTAGAGAGGTACGACCCTCGAAGGAACTAAGTAAGTAATTCTTCGAGGATTATTAGTGCTCACCTCCGAGAACTTGAGATAGATCAAGGCTATAATGACCGCGATCCAGTAAAAGACATAAGCCAAGATCGTGCCAACTGGAGAAGCATCATCAGTAATGGTTCAACCTTGAACGATGGCCGATGAATACGCACGGGTACCGTTATTATTCCATCCAAAAATAGCTGAGAATATAGACCACCCTTGGTCACTTGAGTTCGACGAGGCACAGCAGTCAAGGTGCCACACATTTCCCCGGACGTCATAGGAACCCGGCCCTGTTCCTACGGCATCATCTGCGTCGGCACCAAGGAGCATTGAGAATGCACGTCCTTCGAAGTTACGGACCGCTTTACTGAAGAGGCCCGCTCCAATCAGCAGAAGGAAGTTGGTCATGACCACGAGGAAAACTGTCAAGGCTGTAGATAGTGGCGTTAGACTAGTTCAATAGGGGAGGGAAGACCAGACTGACCGGTCCTGCTGGCAAATTCATAGATCAAGAAACCACAGACCAGACCACAAATGATGCCGACAATTGTGGCGATCGGAATTGCTGTAGCCGGTTCGCCGAGGGATACACCTCCAACAAACACAACTGCTTCAAGACCTGATGTTCCGATAAATTCAGTACGTATTTTCTCGAGTCAAGTACTGTGCGTCAACAGACCTTCACGCATGACGGTAACTAGTGGTAGAACCAAAAGGACCCATTTACCTGTATTAGCCCCTGTGTCGAGACCTGATTTGGCATTCGTTGATCAGCCCGATGCACGCTACCGTGGGGGAGAGGCCGCTCACGATTACCGTCGAAGGCTCTGGTCAGTTTGACCCTCCACTTTACTTTAGCTAAAAGAAAAAGCGAACAGCTGATTCAAGTGCCTCGCTCTCGAAGAGATATAGAGCATACCCCTATCCATCTTCAAGACGGAGATACCCATGGCAAAGATCATGAGGGAGGCGACTAAGTTGAAGATACCTGCCAGACCAGCCTGTGTCAGCGCAACAGGATCACGGAAGCGAGCTGGGTTGAAGATCCGACCTTCCCAGAGAGCTTCTGACTTCGACCAGAGGTCACTAGCTTTAGTGAACCACACGGCAATAAATCTAAGCCCGTTTCAGCGTTTGTGTACCTTGGCTTCTAGCCTATAGAACTCACGCAGCCCCAATAGCTAATGCGATGAACAATCCAATGGCTGAACCAATGAATATCTAGTTGACGAACTCAACGCCATTATCGCGCGCGTACGCGGAGCCATACTCACTTGGATGCGCATCCGCCGTAAGAGCTTTCGGCGCTGGATAGTATTATCTTCTACGAGACCCGAAAAGGAGCGGGTTTGCGTATTCAAGCCATTAGCGCCATCCGTATCAGTACCTTCGTTGCCAGCAAGTGATGTAGAGGGAGGTGTCGCCTTTCCGTCTCCATAGACAAGCTGCTCAACCATACCAAGCAGAACAGAGACAATTATGGCTGCCTCTAGGGTCTCCCTGAAGACGATAAAAAAGATAGGCACAGAGAAGAGATTTTTCCCCATCGTGAAGCGACTGCGAGGTTAGCAGACCCAACCTACCTTTCATTTCGTCTTAAAAGTCATCGAAAGCCCAGTTCCTGTCCATTCTGCTGTTGTAGTCGAAGCCATAGCCTGGATATTTAAATTCCTTAATAGTTAATCATTCCCACAGGTTTCCCACAGGACAAGGGTTCTAATCTGATAAAAGCCTGCCCTTATCCACCTTATCAGATTGGATATAGAAAATCTGATAAGATGCGAACCTGGCATATTCGGCTGATTTCGGACCTTGGTGCATTACGGACTGTTATGGAGCGAAGGATCTCGATTTTTGTTCATTCGAGCCTTTCAGAAATCGCGAGTGTAGTCCAGAAGATCTGCAGCTGGATGCTAGTCAGTTTTAATCCTTGCAATGGACCTACGAACACCATTTTCTGTTCGAGGATGCTGGATTACCCTGATCCCACGCTTGATAAGCGTCTACCGTATATGTCACATTTTACCCAGTTCTGGACTTCTTGTCGTACGATGGGGTTGTCCCTTTATCAGATAATCACACACTCACCCCACAAGCATGTTTTTCTATTTTCGTTCCTTTAATTCCGGACATTCTGCATTCAAAGCTAGGGGAATTCAGGCATAACCTCAAGCCGTTGGCATTATTATAAAAAGCTGGACGATGCAGATTCGGTTATTAGACCGATCACCCGTCTCCCTGGCATCATGAGTCTCTCGGCTTTCTTTCCTTCCTCCATGATCCTCAGTCTTTTATGGCTTTCCCTGGTCTCCTCCGTCATGGGAGGAGTCCAAGAAGTTTGGTGGAACATTACCTACGTTGAGAATGCTAATCCTGACGGTCTGTTTGACCGCCGTGTTGTTGGCGTCAATGGTACTTGGCCGTAAGCTATCTCACGTTAGTGGAAGCGAATATCATGCTCATTCCCAGTTCGCTCTGAAGACCACCTCCGTTGGACGTGAATACGACAGACTCTCTTGTCGTTCACGTCCACAACTCCTTGGAGCAGCCGACCACCCTTCATCACCATGGCATGTTCTTCAATTCCAGTTCATGGATGGATGGTGCAGCAGGTGTATCTGAATGGTTTGGCTTGTTTCTTCCGTTGCCAGCACTTGTTACTCACAGGCTCTCTTTCATTGTCTTCAGTGGAATACCGCCTAACGGTGACTTCGATTATGTGGTTCCCATCAACTCCTCTGGCCAGTGGGGTACCTATTGGGTTCACGCCCATGCATCGGTAAGGCCTTCGAGGGCCATGGTCGATTATCTGATAAGAACGATTTAAACAGGGTCAATATGTCGACGGGCTAAGAGCCCCTCTAGTGTTGCATCCCCCAACAGAAGTTCACTCCTACGACGAGGAATTCACCGTCGTCCTTGGCGATTGGTATCACCAACAACATGCCGACCTTCTACAACAGTTCCTCAGCATCGCTAACCCTGGTGGTGCTGAACCTGTTCCAGGTCAGATCTTCCTTCACTAAGGAAAAAATTTGCCAACACGACTAATATCTATATTAATGATAGATTCCGCCGTTGTTTATTTCGCCCAGAACGCAAGTTATCTTGGGCCTATCTCCAGTTCCTCTCCCTCCCCAGTCACGGCAGCGGTTGGCTTCAACGAGAATGCCACATTACCATTCCAGCCTGGCAAGACCTACCGTCTGAGAATCGTCAACACTTCCGCCTTTGCGGCTTTCTTCTTCTGGATCGACGGTCATGAAATGCGTATCATTGAAGTGGATGGTGTAAGCCTGATCTTTTGATTCTCAGCCTCATTCACTGATGCCTCTGTCTTTAGACAGACGTGGAAGAGGCCCCTGTTGATACCATAGGTATCGCTGTCGCCCAACGATACTCCATTCTCGTCACAGCTCGCAATGACACGTCTAGCAACTGGGCAATCCATGCCAACATGGACGTCGATATGTTCGATACGGTTCCAGACGCGCTAAATCCAAGTGAGCGATTTTGCCAGTGCAATTTGCATTGACCTGACGACAGGCGCTCAGATGTGACCTCATCTATCACATACAGCTCCTCTGCATCCACTACTAACTTAGGCGCAGTTGACGATTATAATGTGGTTGACGACATCACACTCGTTCCCGTGCAGGCAATTGCAGCCCCGCCACCCACCAAGACGATTGTGCTCGAGGTTATTTTCGACACCATGGACGATGGTACCAATCATGGAACTTTCAACTCCACAGTCTACAATTCTCCGGAGGTCCCAGCTATCCTCTCTACCCTCAGTCTCGGTGGCAATGCAACTTTCGCACAGGCTTACGGGCCCCAGAGCTTTGTCGTTGACCACATGGACGTCGTTGATATCGTCGTCTTGAACGCTGATGCTGGCAAGCACCCTTTGTAGGCCTTCAGTCATTCCTGGCGACGGATGTATATTAAACTTCTGATGATAATAGCCATTTGCACGGCCATAAACCCATGCTTGTCGGGAAGGCGGAAGACTACACCTCTGATGACCCGACATTAAACCCGCCTCTCGTTGAAGGCCAAAGTAACCCCATGCCGCCGCGATGTGTTCCAAATCCCATCAATGGGCTCTGTCACCCTCCGAGTAGTGGCCGACAACCCCGGAGTCTGGTTCTTCCACTGTAAGTTTTCCGTGCAGAAGGTAGTCGGTGCAAGGCCAATCAACCTTCTTGTTCCCCTCAGGTCATATCGAATGGCATCTAGAGGCCGGCTTGGCACTCCAGCTTATCGAAGCGCCACTGGTTGCTCAACAACATGACGGAGTTCCCCAAAAACTGAAAGATAACTGCGAGGCGCTCGGTCGACCCATATCCGGAAACGCCGCCGGCTTTGCTTCGACGACTGATTTGCAAGGTTTGACCGTAGGACCTTTCCCACAAAAACTCGGTTGGCATCCAAGAGGCATTGGTGCAATGTTTGGGTACGCTCCGGATCCTTTACTTCACCGTAATCTAGCTGGTGACCTCTTGAAACAGATGTGTATTTACTGCTGCCCTGGGTATGGCGACTGTGGTATGGTATACTCTTGGCGGGCATATCACAGAAGAAGAGATGGAAGAAGAAGTTAAGGCCAAAATTGCTGCAAAGGAAAAGAGAGGTCGACTCTTTGGGCTTCTCAGGCGACAAGGTGTGTAAAGATGGAGTAACTATTTAAACGTATGTATTACAGTATACGTAGCCGTGTGTCATGCTTTCGTTATTTCTCAATTTGCTCTGTGAATCTACCTGAGGTCACTCGATTGCAGCAGGCTTGGATGGTGATCAGTTGAGGGCTGCTGAGGGCTATACCGAGCCTCAGGCTCGGAGGTTCTCAGAAAAGCTGGATCGTGAACAGAACTCAAATATCATCAGCCTCTGTGGTCAAATTATTGCGAATGCCTACTCACGATAGCAACGCGAAGACTCGCGACGACTGAATGTCTGATTTAAGAATCGTTCGTTGGGACCTATGCGAGTGCTGGCTGTAGTTATGCCGCCTAAAGATTTCAGTCTAGAAGCACAATGGAGTTTGCCTGAGAGATCAATCCAAGCTTTCAAATTGGAACTCGTGACACGAATACAAATATGTGGGTCTATTACACCCTTACCCACCTTCCTGATCCTCGCTCTCGCAGAAGTGAACCAGACCCTGATGCGAGCCGCATGTTTCGGTGCCGGTATGGAGCGGCTCGTTTGCGTCGGGTCAGTGCGAATAACCAATGAGAGAGCCGACGGCTGGGGACGGATGCCACGGTCGGGTCCATGTCACTGATAACCCAATCAGGCGACAGCGGGAGGGCGGCATGGGACCACTGACGACATTTCGGATATGTTTGCGCGCCCCTTAATTGCACGCAGGCCTTGCCGTCATCATCGTGATTTATAATTGTCTATGTACTACACCTGTTGATCTTCCCAGCTTGAGCTGGGCAGCACATTCGTTGCAGCTTTCACTTTTAAACACGCCCATACTACAGCATGCCTCAGATATTCCGCCCACCATATTTATTGAGAGTATTCCAAACAGAACTTACACGGGATCTTTTCCTGGGTCCCGGTTACTTTCTTGACATCAGTTCTCTGCATCAAGGGATCGAGACTCTATTCCGTGGGATACCGATGCGGATTCAGGTCTATTTACACCTTGGCTCAGGTATGGTTCAAAGTCTCGACGACGTCTATTGACAGGACTTCAGGGAATATCACTCCATATCACTCCCTCTGGCAACCTTACTCCACTTTCCCGAATAATACTGGATAAATTGCTCACTTATCCTCGGATTGAAACTACTGCTTTCATCAGATTGCGGATTTGATGGTGATAGTCTGACGCAAACATCGTGAGCCGGCGGTCTTTTCGTGCTTCTATTCGACTATTCGACAGGTATGTAGTCCTTACTATACTATAGTTTGTCGGGCTGGGTCAGCCTCGAATTCTAGGATGGACTGGCGGCGGAGGCGTCGTCATTCCAATGCGCCGCAATGTTTCCTAACGTTGAGCTATTGACGTTACGATTTTGAGATCAGGCGCCTCGATTGGGCAATGTCATTTACGATCCATAGACGACTCCCAAGCCTCTGCAGCAGCACCGTGTTTCAACCAGCTTTCTCATCCTATGCGACGGGTTCTATAATCTAAAGCCCGATCTTACTGCCTCGAAAACATGGTCGGTACTCGATCCCTTGCTCAATAATTCAAATAACCGCGGTGGCGCTCCGGCAAACTCTTTGCCACCTCCTTTCACAATACGCCACACTGTCACGATCAGTTGGGGTAAGATGTGGCGTGTCTCTCCCAGTGGCTTCTGTATCATACATTGCTTCGATATCGCACAGCAACCACACTAGTACCCTCAGGAGGGTTTGACTTTTGGTGTCAATCTGAGGGACCAAGAAGCGTAATTGCTTCAATGAAGTCCTGAAAGAACGGATTTGAGGCTGTTCCTTGGAGGTGATCTATTACCCTGAAGTAGGGCAGGTTCCTGCTGATCCTATGGAGTTTGAGTCACTGGCATTTCACAGTTTACAGAAGGACTTCTACTGGACTTGACATTGGATCACTAGTTGTATTTCAAGAGAAAGGTTTATCATTTTTGACAGGACGATCATGATAAGGTACCATCAAAAGGCTTGTTTAGACTAATGAAATCCCATCGCAATTTAGACAAAACCTTGCAATGTTTATCGTGTTTTGCTACACTCCAAGTCATACGCTACGTCACTTTAGCCTACTCGTAGCCACGTCAATGCGTAAAGCTTTGATGTAAGCCACGCGTCGGCCTAGCTATTAATCACACCACCAACACTAGAAACCGATGGGAATAAACCAATCTAAATCAGTCAAGTCTTACCACTCTGAAGATCAGCGACCGTCGTCCGTACTATGATTATGATTATCAGCGCACTGATTAATTTGATTACCCAAATACGACGGAAGATCGTGCGAAATGGCGTTCAGACCTCGCCGGCAGAGGCTTTGCATTTCGAGGCCTTTAGCCTCAGGGGCTAGGGCGCCTTGCTCTATTTTGTCCTAGAGGGGCAGCTCAAAGGACCAGTCACTGCTCAACCCTCTGAGGCTACTCTAGGTTCTCGACCCCCCGGGCCGCGTGAAAACCGTCGGCCGACCGACCACAATGGAAATTCCTCCTTGAATTCTCAAGGAAGGCAAATTAACATAGGCTAGACCCATGTTTTCTCCTTTGCTCAGACACCTTCAGACACCCTCGGAAAGGAGTCTCGAAGGAGATTTCCCAAAAACCCATGCGCCCACATTTCTTTTACATCCCCACGAACACGATTGGATAATGCACAGTTCACAGGGCGAGCGTTTGACACGATCTGATCGGAGCGGACCTTTCCAGCTGCGCTCGTATGTCAAACTGAGATAAATCAGGCGTACAGAGTCAACAGTCAAATCACAATCACATCAACTGATCACTCAGTCCGAGAGAACTCCACACTTGGTCAACTGGACTCGAGTTCTTTTCAGATGCTATTTAATTACCAAATCAAACGAGCTGGAAATCATGTTAGGCGGTCGTCTGTTCTATGAATATAACTGAACTTCGCCAAGTCTTGATGATAGGAAGTGATGATACCTCGGAGCTGATATATTTCCAGACTCCATGTGAGAGAACTTTTGCTTGAGGGGAACAACAAACGAGGAAGTCGATACGTCGGGCTTTGAGGGTTCGTACAGGGGCCCTAAAGAACATACATAGCATACTACCTTGACGAAGATCTATTTTATCTTTAAGCGTTTCTCGCGATGATCTCGTCCAATGTCACAGTTGACTTTGTAACCAGGGCAGCCCAATACCTCGGATCGAGGGGGAAGAGATACTGACGATGACATATCACAGAGTTGAAGCGAAGAACAAGAAACATGTCAGCCAGGGCCCAGACACCTCGGATCGGGTGCGGGGGAGATACAATGACGACAACATACCACCTCCACGAGAACGAAACATTATTGGCGTCAGACTCGGAGGGCGCAAGTTGTGCGGTTTAGATTGCTGCTTTATCACCCTCGTAGAATATCGAATCGGGGGAGTTAGACCAGTAGGAGGAGAAGTACCACCAGCCCTTAACTTCTATGTCACCGATTCATGAGAAACAATCATTGGGCGGTGAGCACTAAAAGCCTTGAGAATATTTCCAAGTTTGATATCCGGATCTGCGAGAGCATGCTTCTGTATCAGACGAGAAAGAGCGGAGATCACATATTAATCATGACAGAGAAGCTTTTGTAGGAGGACTGGTAATTGTTCCTCTTGTCAAGGAGCGGAAGTCTCGCGGTGATGTTGAGTCCGGATAGTACAAAGGGTCGATCGTTCATTGGAGCTGTTTGCCGTCAGACAAAGTTTGTCTCCTAGAATAAAAAAAACCTAGAACCGAAATTGACTTATTTATGTGGGTGCCACTGAACCAAGACCGAACGAAGTATGAGATTAACACCTCGCATGGAAGTACAAACATAGGGGACCATTGCCAGTGAACCATTCTATAACAAGTCATAGCCACATTAAATCATATCCGAGGGTCATCTCTCAGTTCGTCCCGAGAAACCTAGAAGTACTTGCTGAAATAAACATCTTCTGCGTCGTTTAAGCGTTGTTAGAACCCAACAAACTTCGAATCCTAAGCTCCGCGCCGAGAAGGGACTCGTAGGATTCACAAAATTCTTCAAATCAGACCAAAAATCATGCGTATATGCAATTGTTTATTCAAACTATTGTACTACTCTAAAACCAAGAGTAAGAGAAAGCTACGAAGATATTAGCACTATTTTGAAATCACAATCATAGGATGCATAGGCTAAGTAAGTAATCGATAGATGATCGAAACCAATTTCGTGAACCACAATAAAACCCAATAAAGTTATACACAAGAAACACCAAAAGACACGGTGGATATTTCAGAGACGAGAGATATTATCGAGGGTGATGGGAGGAATCGTCGTACGGATACCGCATTTTCGAATCGGGGAGTGGAATAGCAAGGACGGGAGAAAGTCCGAGGTAAGACGACGAAGAGCTACAACGGTTCGTTCAATAGATACAAAATTCCAAAAGAGGGGAAAGAGCAAGATAATACAAGCCCCAAATTTATTCCACATTAGACTCCAGATAGCAACGAGGATGAAAGGAAGACGAAAAAAACGAGCGTGTGGAAGAGCCCAATAATGATGACAATATTAGTACAAAAGTGAAAGGAATGACGTTGATGAAGATACATTGGGTTAAACGAGTGACTGGTGGCCGGGCAAGCGAGATAGAGAGAAAACGAAACCGTATTAAGGAGCGTGTCGTAGAAATGAGTGTGGCAGTGTTGGTACAATTATGTATGTCCGAAAGTCGAAGTCCAGGAGGTAGATAGCGGTGGCGGTACACGTAGAGGCGAGTCCAGGAGTAAATCCATGTGTCGGTGTAATCGGTCCGTCCTCCACGCTGTCGAATTGACAGAGAGAGGAGACGGGCAATAAAAAAGCAATAAGAACAAAATAAAACAAATCGGGAAAGGAAACACGAAAGCGACTTCTTGAGGAGAGCAATGCCGAGGAAAAGAAGAGGAAGAAAAAAAAACTCTATATATGCCTTGTTGAACTTGGTTGCTTTGCAAATTGTTGTTAGAAATCGAGAGTATGCGACAGATGCGAATATTGGATTGCGCGATGAGAGTGTTTGTTTTTGCTTGCAGGTTTGGACTTTGCGTGTAAGATCAAGACGAGTTGATGAAAAGAAATGATGACAATGTACAATGCGAATGCGGATGATTGGTTGGTTGACGGTGCCGGTTAAGTTCATTTAGGGCATCCATCCCATCTTCCCAACGTGGAAGCTGATTTTTGGTTTAGGGGTCTCCCAAGAGAGGCGAACGCTGCCAGCTCCCTTGATTTCGACATTAGCCTGCAAGCGACAAATCTAGAGAAAGAAAGGGATTATGTTAGCGCACATCGTTAACGCGTGTATGGTTCAATGACTCACAGTTTCAGCGACGCTGCTCTTCTTGAAATCAACGACCCAAACATTCTGACCATCCTTGTGACCGTTCTCCGTCATAACACCCTCAACACTCTTCACCTTAACCATACTCCTCACTTCACCGAGCGAAGCAAGCCACGCCCTCAGTGCAGCGACCTCCTTCTGTCCATCACCAACACCACTAATCACTAGGCGCCTCTTTGTACTCTTACGCTTCCCATTTGTCATGAGGCTCGCAATCGATTTACGCTTCGACTCCGTCTCGGGACTCGGAGGAGATTGAGGAGTGGACAACGAATTTGAAATACCCATTCGGGCCGCGAATCCGCGGAAACCGCTCTTCGTGGCAGGAAGGGGAGGTGGAGTCGATATAGTAGGTGAGAGAGGATGCGGTCCGGAAGTACTCCTTCTCTGAACCGGAGAAGAAGTTCGAGATGCGCTGGAGGACTTTCGGAAGTGAACGGGTGACGCTCGGTTACTGTGAGGTGACGTCTCATTATTGACACCATTAGCAGTCGCCACATCGACTTTGACCGTCCCTTTCGGTTGATAAAAGAGACTATCACGACGTGGTGGCTCCGGAACTGTCTCTTCCTTCGGCTGCTGCGGTCCCGCATTCAAATCACGATCCAACATGTCCGTGATTAAGCTTAATCTGGCGAGTCGTTCCTGTTCGACAGGATCTGACTTTTGGGCAACGGAAAACTCTCGGGTGTAATACTCCGCGTCATCTGCCAAATCGTTGTGATCGTCGTCAACAAAGGGTTTAGGTGGGGGAGGAGGCGCGTGCTCGTTGAAAAAGAGGTTGTTCATGTTTGCCCCGAAGCTGTTGTCACGTCTGATAAGACCGGATCCCTCATAGGTCGAAGAGAGGTGCGGAACTGAAACAGCATTCTTAAGCGTGGGCGATACGAGGGGAGCATCACTGAGTATGGGGGTTGTTGGCATCAGAGGACTTGCGGTAGTAGTAGTACTTGTGGTAGTCATGGACGTAGATACTGATAGGCGAGTTGATGTGAAGGTACTTTTGATTGGCGAGATAGGCGTGAAAGAAGCTGAAACGGGAGATCCGACGAGTGACGACGGAAGTGTCGGAGTCGGAGTTGAAGTTGTCATGGAACTCTTTGAAGGAGAAAGTGGAGCGTTGAGAGACGCGAGCGACGGCTTGGAGGCAAGGGTGAGAGAACGGAGGCTTGACGCGGAAGGTGGGTTCAACGACGCGTCAAGCTTGAGTGAAGGGGGCTTGGACTTTGATTTGAGTTTCACAGGAGGAAGGAGAGCGTTATCACGGAATGAAGCGTCCGAGAAGGAGCGTCCGCGAGTGGAGATCTCTGTCGGACTGAGGGTTGCAGCCTCGACAGCCTCTTTAGCTTCCTTGGCGGCATTGTTTCCAGTCAACTTAGAGATGAATGAAGTGAGGCGCTTCCTGGTGCCAACCTTGTCCTTTTTCTTGTCCTTCTCTATGTCACCCGCAATTGAACTGCTGAGAGACCAACGCGATGCGGTGGCAGCGGGTGGTGATAGCATATTGGAGCTGGATGCGTTGGCTTGGTAAGCCAGTCCAATCGATGAAGCGGAAGCCTTAGGGGAAAGGGCGCTCATGGGAAGCGAGGAGAGAGAGGGTTTCGAGGAAAGCTCCTGAGGAAATGACTCGGTCGCAGCGATTGAAGTGGAAGATAGACCAGCGGAGGTCAGCGAGGTGCTCATCGTCGCAGCACTGAAGAGCTGAGAGTCGTGTGACGATTCAGATGAAGGGGTAGAACAGGAAATCGCAAGGTCAGGGCCGACAAGTTTTCCGTGGGGAACAGGAGTTGCACGAACGTCCTCCTGCTCGGTTGTTGGACTCGAGCTTTGAACCTCTTCTTCCTCGGGGGTCTGAGTACTGGGAGCGGCACTCTTTCCAAGGTAGATTTGGGAGGAAGACGCGTGAGGAGTTTTATAGTATGCCGTCATCGGAGTATTTGGGGGAGGACCCTGAGTATACGAGGGCGTAGAAAGCATAACAGTCGAGTCCTGTGGTCTGTCGAAACTTGTGGCATAGTAATCACTGATGCTCTGTGTTTCGTCATCAGGGTGCTCAACTTCAGGATTTCCCGAAGTTAACCACTCGTCAAGACGCGAGCTGACTTCTTCCGAATTAATGTAAACAGCATTGCGACTAGGGCCAAAGGAGAGAGACGAGGCGATTGAGTGCAGGCGGACTGAGTCACTCGTTGGCAGAGGCACCGCTTCAGAAAGCAAAGGTAGCGAGGGTTTTCGAGCCAGCGAGGGACGGCGCGAAAGAGAAGGAGACGGCGTATGAGTAGAAGTTTGTGATGGGGAGCG
>JANIEX010001219.1:0-11697 GCA_027627405.1 Leucocoprinus birnbaumii | reverse complement strand
CTATTCATTGCAAAGATGGTGGAACTACATAGCTGACGAGACCACACTTGAATGAGCACGAAGTCAGTTACTGGCCTTCAACCCTGCCACAGCGCTAAACTCGTTAGAAGTATTCCACAGCCGCCCAATGCGGCATGCCAAGTTTTGACTCCTTTTGGAACTTCTCTCTTGCTTCTCTCTATCTCTTTTGGGTCTTCGTCACTTACTTCTATGATAAATTCATTATCCATCGCACGTAGTATGACACAGGATTTCATCTAGTTGGGAAGTGGAGAACCACATTGGGTGCTTCCGACCCGTAACTCGTACGTCCTGGCTTGGTTGTTTAGTTCTCGTAGCTTCGGCTGGGAATTCAGTAGTCTTCTATAAGGATATTACACCGGTAGGTGTTTGTCCACCTATCAGAACTTCCAAAAGCAAAACTGAAGCTATACCCTATAACTTCAGCTACAACCTTTCGCCCAAGCCTGTGCTTCCGATAAGGATAACCGGGAGCGTGGGGTTGGTGGAAAGCATTTGCATACTCATTCAGACTAGCGCTTGCAATTAATAGAGAGTCGGAATCCCTGGAATATTATCGAAAAATAATAAACCATTGTATTAACTGATCAAGAGTCTGTCTAACACCAGAGCGGCGCTAAGAGCTGTGGAGCGCAATGTCGGTACGTACCCAAAGCAGTGGCTGAGCATCAACTCGTGCCAATAGCGAAGCCACAATAATATCGTGACGGCTAGGCGTTCTTTTCATTTTTCGACGCATAAGTGACAGGCGGTTGGAACGTTCTTTGTTTCTCTTCTTCTTCCTCAGGCTCTTGCCAGCACCACCATTCCAGCTAACCAGCTTATACCTTCATTCCTTCAATCCTTCCGTCGTTTCTGTGTACTATCATGATTTTGTCCACTGTGATTTGGGTTCTCAGCGCTTTGGCTGGTGCTGTTGTTGTCGGTGCGGAAAAGCATACGGTGCGCTTTGATAATAGGTGGGTGTTCGCTTGATCCTTTTTTGCTGGCGAGCTGAATGAATGTTCAGGTGTGGTTATGGTACTGTAAGTACAGTGACCGCCAGTTTATTCTCGGCCTGACGGTGTGCTAGCCGCATTTATTGAAGAATGGTGCTATTCTGTCGCAAGGAGAGGAATATGTCTCTGACGGGTCGCTTGACTCTACTATAGCGTAAGACGCCAGGTTCTTCATGTTGCTCCGAATCTGACTGGATTGTGTTTTCAATAGCTACTTGCAAACAGGTGAACTTGACGCCTTGTATAAAATGACCGAGCACTGCGCGCTCATCTCGTGACTGACTTGCAGGAAATTGCAATCTTAATGGTGAGGGGTGTACGCTTGTTGAGATGACGCTCGTCAATCCTACTTGTCCTGGGTGCGGTTCCAGCGTGGACATATCCTTAATCCCTCCGTCAGTGATGTTTACGACTCGAGTGCTTGGATGATGTTTTATGCTGATATTCCAAAAATACGTTCAGGCTCGCGTTCTCTGTTTCTACGTCTTTCAGGTGAGGAGTGTGGCTTCTGGGTGGCTGAGCATTTTTTTCTAATGATGAAATATAACAGCTACTTTAATGGATGCGATGGACAGGGGGCTGTGTGTACGAGGCCATTCTTTCAACCCCTCATCATGAAGTGGCTGACTGATCAATTTTTCGACTACTAGGTAACTCAGAGAATTGCACTACTGCCTTTTATATTCCAAGCGACAACCACGTCCAAGTTCAATGCGAGGAGAACAATGTACGCGAACGCTAGTTATCAATTGATCCATCTGACTAACCTGTTGTAAGGTGGACCTTCTGATCTCATTCTGCGCTGAGGGGTCTTCTACCTACGTCAAAGTCGATGAGGTCGTAACTCCGCCTTCCCTCTCTGTAGGTGCTGCAGCCACACGTCCGAAGACTGCTGTAATGGGATCTACCGCGAGCGTACCCCAGCATCCTTCAGCCACTTCAAGTTCTCATCCTTCGGCAACTACTGCAGCATCAAAGAAGAAGTGCAAAAAGTCGCGCAGCCAACGTAGGGATTCGGTTGCGGCCAAGCGCAGCGAGAGCTTCTTGAAGTTCCACCGCAGGCATGCCAAGAACAGACTCGGATCTGGGCATTGACCATTTGATCTGGCCTCCGAGGGAGGCTGCAAGTGTGACATTGTATCGACACAAGGCAGGACTTTGTGATATGCTAGTTGAGCTAGATTAGATGAATGAGTTTGGGACGGCGAGCCGCAATACGAGATTACCTTGATACGATTTGAAATCGTCGCGTGGTTCATGGGAGAGTAAGCTGGGGTAAGATTTTTAGCAGGCTCATTGTGGTCGCGGATCACAGCCATTTGTCCCTGATCGGGGTGCCCAAGGCTCGATCGTTGAGCGGTTGTCTCAGATCTGGCGCTTGAAAAGGTAAAATGTTTTCCATTGCGAGGAGCACGGTATGTATGTTGTGAAATTAGTTTCTGTTCATTATTGGTTTTAGCGCGTAATAAGTCGTTGCCAACTTGAATGAACGTGGTGGTGGCYAAGTGTTCTGGGTCCCTGTCACGACTGTAGCGACCCAATTTAGAAGGTGTTTTCTCGAGGAATTATTTGCAGACCTGTTTTTCTCGCGCATGGCTCGGCAGGAAAGCGCATGTCATATTCGAAGCAATGCGCTTGACGAAAGCTATTCCGGCAATTGATGGATGATGTCGGGAATGATAGGGCTGTAGCCGGACAATGGAAGCGGTTTCGGATATTTGTGCATATTTGCGCACAGTTGAATGTGACAATTGGCACAGAGCGTTGCCAGAGGTTCTCGCCACAGGTCCAGAAATTACTGCTTACGCTCCACTGCGATATCCTCTTTTCCATACCATCACCCCATCACCTGCGCACCGCCCCCACTACCGCCTGTTGATCAGTTATAAACCCTTTTTCGTTCTTTCTGTGAAAAACGCCCTTGACCTCACGAATACTTACGAACTTCCGAGCGCCACCCCTCTTCCTTCAAACCTAGTCGCAATCATATCTGCCATGGACAACTCTCAGGAGGTTCTCACTCCCATCCTTCTTCGCTCCCAGACTCCAGGTGCGTTTGTCCATTATCTCAAGTGGGCGCCAGGCTGAGCTCCTCGTTTGTGCTAGCCCCGGGCGAAAAAGGTGAATGCCTTCCATTCCAGGCTTCGTTTCTAGGATCTGACTCTGCCTTAGTTCTCAAGTATCTTGCAAGCATGTCGCAAGGAAGATCCCGATTGCGAACCGCCTCGTTCCGTGATAGAATCCCAAGCCGAGTACCGAAGCAACAGAAGTGCAGTCCGTTCGCCGCCTCTCTCCCCTCAAAGCTTGCGAAGTGGAGGTAGAGCTCTCTCTCACCGAGACCAGGATGACGACATCAATGGAGACGACGTTGATTCCAATGTTCAAGAGGGTCGCTCATCTGAGATTGGAGATGCCATACCCAGTGTATGTCTTCTCTGTCATTCAGTCTTCCGGCCCGTTTCTCACTTCCCATAGAGGGAACCTGGACCGCACGATCCACCAGGCCCCAAATACGAGTCGTATGATTCTGGACCCTCTTTTGGTAACTTCGGGCCTCTCCCTATGGATGATCCTCCTCCTAGCAACCCATACGGCCAAAGTTCCTGGAATGTAAGAAGCCTTGTGTGCTTGATTTACCTTCGCTGACGACGCCATAGCCCCCTTGGGGTGAAAACATGGAGACTCCGGGAACTGCAGCTAATGCTGCTAAGATACCGCTTCCCGCATCCGATTTCGCCTTCTCTCCTCGCGCGCCTTCCCTACGGGTGGATGGACAGACCAACAAAAGTCGATCACAGGCTGGGATGCCTATGTCTCCTAGAGCTGGCGAACACCCAATGGTATGTTGCAGGCTTAATCCCTATCCTCAGCCTACTTATTGCTGTCATGTTATCAGTCACCAAAGTCAACCGCTAGAACGAATAGTGGAGAGCGCCCCATGTCACCTTTGTCATCAAAGTCCAAAGTAACTGCGCAGACGCGAGGAACCGAAAAAGGAACAGTGTATCCTCCTCTTCCGGAGAGTCGATACGACGGCGAAAGCAACTTTGACATTGGGTCGCCAAGGTCACGTGCCTTCTCCAAAGCACCTTCCATTTCACCGTCCGATTCACCGTCCAACTTCAAACCAAAGCCCGCTACTAATGGTTATCGTGAGTGACCTCAGAAGGTCGGTAATCCACACATACTGACTTGGATTCACAGCTCGTTCTCCGGTTGCTCCATCTGCCGCCAGCCACCAGTCTCGGCCCTTCTCGCCTTACCGCCATGGACCAACGACGGCGGATCTGATACATGCTGCTGTTCGGACCCGGGGGCTTATTATCCCCGAAGAAGATGAAAGGACGCCCTCCCTGCATTCACGTCCACCCTCCGTGGCCCCTTCCCAAATTAGCAAGGCGCCCTCTCAAGCCAATGGCAAGGCCCCATCGCAGGCACCTTCACAGGCAATCTCAAAGGTTCCATCACAGTCCCCCTCCAAGGTACCTTCCAGGGCACCTTCCCAAGCACCTTCCCAAGCACTTTCCAAAGCACCATCTCAAGCACCTTCCCAAGCAATTTCCAGAGCACTTTCTCAGGCACCTTCCCAAGCTCCATCTAAAGCTCCTACCCAGTTATCAAAGACACCTTCGCAGTCTCCTTCAAAAGCGCCATCGAAAGCACCATCGAAAGCGCCCTCCCAGAGTACTGCAAGGCAACCATCTGTGCTCAACTCCGTCGTTTCCAGGGGTAAGGCACCCGAGGAGCGTACACCGTCACCGGAGGGATTGGATCCTGAAGAGGCCCGGATTGTTGCCGATGCTCTAGGTGGCCTAACACCTCGCACCTCGTATTATGATCAACCCTTAGAGCCTGAGGTCACCAACCATTATCATGATACCGAGCTCTGCGTCCTTCTTCATCAAGAAGCCGATGAGAATTTGCATGATCTTGTAAGAAAGGCGCTCAGGAAGGCAGTTCGACAACGGGTCAAGAAGCTTGGAATGAAATATGATGCAGAGGTGCGTGGTTTCATTACCGATTATACCGATCTCTGACACACAACTCTCTAGTCTATCAAGCAATATAGGAAGTCCTTCCATGATCACGATCCAGGCCTTCATCTCCTCAATGCTCAGCTTGATAATGACGTAAGTTCCTTGCTACGTTCAGGTGGATTTCTCTAAGAGTTTGGGCGTTGTATAGGAGCCGCCACAATGGGCGGTTGATCTCAAGCGTGATATCATCCTCATGCAGCAGCGCCTTGAGAGTATTAGCGAAAGCCTCAAACCTCAGGATCGTTCATTCCAAGGCTCTCGGTTCGCTTATGACGGAGATGATTACACCCGTACGCCCGTAACCCAGACTGTTAATATCCAGACACAGCACACGGGAACCCTTGGTGATTCTATGTATCACAACCCTGAGGAAGAAGAAGTATTGGATGATAACGCTACGGAAACTCAGCGCGCACCTCAGACTGATAATACTTCTCAGGGCTATGGGTTGGGTGACCTTGGCCGTGACGACTCGCCAGGATCTCTCGTGCTTGAGAAGGAGCTGTATAAACTGCGCCAAAAACCCGCTAGCCAGTCTGGCCGATCTCATCACACCTGGGAGGTTACCCGTGATGACGAGGGTGCAGAATTTGACGACGATGATGGGGCACCACCTTCGGGTCTACCGACGATCCCTGACACGAATGGCGACGCTTATGCAGAACGCGAGCGTTCTGAGCGGTCCCTATCTCCGCCACTTCCACCACTTCCCAATGAAGAGCACGAGGCTGAGGATGACTATGCCGTTGCCCAACAAGCTCAACATCCTGATACCAGCGATGACCATGCTCAATTCCAGCTTCCACCTTGGCAGAAGATTCATTCTCATCTTCTGAACTGGGCGATCATTTGGCCCATGAGCGAGTTTGATCAGGCACTCAATAGCACGACTCGTGGAAACCAGGTCGATGAAGTCGCGTTGAGCATTTGGGCTACCCAGACCTACAAACGATATGTCAGGGCTCGATTGACGGAGGGGCCTTCCGGCGTGGATCGGCTCTTTGTTCCACCGAATATTGCAGATGTTATCAATAATGCGGTCTTCAACGGCAGGCATGGGGAAGCATGTGGGATGTTGAAGGATCTTTGGACTCCCTTTGGCTTAACTGGGATGCCCAGACTCATCATTGTGTTGGCGAAGCATCGTTCAGATCCAAACCATTGGGTTGTTCATCGGTGAGTCTGAGAGAATTGATGAGCAAAAGCTTGGCTATCTAACTGTGATTTCTAGGTTCTCTCTTCCTGATGGAAAGCTTGCGACATATGATACCTATCAAGATCGTACGCTCCCAGACGGACGAGTGAGTATTTCCTATCAGATCTTCATTTCGCCCGTACTCATAACGTCTTATTAGCCTCTTGGATGGTGGTTCGCTATCCGTATCGCCTGGCCCAATGCTCCCTATCCCAGCCCAGAATCTCTTGTTCAGAAGATGATTCGTCTGCATAGACCTATGCAGCTTGGTATCGACAACTCCGTTGCTGCCGCTGGGATTTGGCGTAACTTGCTTATGGGCTCTCGTGCGGAGCGTAGCCTTGATCTTGAGAGGCTGAGAGATCTCATCAATACTGAAGTCAAGAATTTGCGACAGCGTAAATTGCTTGGGAAGTTATCGATAGCTCGGCCGAGTTATGATATCACTCACGGATGAGGTGATATCTCCCGAGGATTGTTTCAGTGTTTTCTCTTATTACGTCCTGTCGTTCCTTGGTTGCTTTGTTCTCAGGTTACGAACACTCTTGTCTTTCACTTCGTCTCTTTTGGCGTAGTAGATCTTACCCTCATTGGCTGGTAAATCTCACAGTACCTTCCTTATAGTTCTTAACATTCCCTTATTGCTTTTTCGGAGTGTAGTTACTTTCTATGACTAAGGTGGATTGGAGTGTTTTCTTTTTGTCTTACTATCTTTCTTGCTTGATTGTATGTTGTACTGTAGTGGACTGGTAGATTAGGTAGCTACATTTTTTGTAAATAGGTAGTAGCTGTAGTTTGGTTTATGAGAATGACACAACTTTTTTGTTGCTTCAAGCCGCCAATCAATCTACAAGGTTCGAGGGAATAGAGTCCAGTCAATGGACACATGTGAATATCCATTCATCAAGATCTCTAGCTTCAACCTTGAGCTTCACCGCCCCAGTCTTCCTTTTCTTCAGAGGCAGCATTGAGGTCTAGCCGGAATTGACCCCATAGATGTGTGTTTGGGCGCTGGGTGTGCCAAGCCGACGCAATGGTGTTTTAAGTAACGCATACCGGGCTCAAAGGTTCGTAGATGAGAGCGAACTGAGTAGATCGTTCACATTGGCAATATCTTGTTGTGGCTTCGAGATTTCGAAGGTAGGAGGGGTTGCGAACTGTGGCGTCTAAACTCACTTCTTAGACACAGTTTTATGACATCTGAATAAAAGACTGACCGAATAAATCGCGTGAGCTTGACGATCCAAGTTTTCGCGAAGCTCTTCGTTTCGAAATTTGATTGAAGATTTCTGCTTCTTTTTATAGGCTTGTTTCGCGGAAGCTTGTTTTTTTGTTATTGGAAGTATGAGGTTTTGCTCTTTTGTTGGCCATTGCACTTCTTTCGAATAGCAGTTTTACTGGAGATGATATGAAAGAGATACCGAGGCTATGAATTGTGGAGGCTTTGAATTTTTGGGTCCCAGCTTGATCGCATCTCGCTGATGCAGGGTGGGAAGAAAATCAGCTTACATACGCGCCTTAGTGACATTGGCTTAGTGTGTGCCGCCCTGCTCTCTCTTTACCACTGTCGACAAATTTTGTTGCACAAACGAGCTCAAAGCCACAACCGCGGAGTAGTAAAGGGAAAAGAATAATAAAATCTCCGAGTCTACACGCGAGACACAGAACCTCTGCGCAAAAAATATGGCAGATTCGGCGACTCTGAGCGTGACGATGCTAGGAGCGGGTCAAGAGGTTGGGAGGTCATGTTGTGTGCTGCAGTATCGTGGAAAGACTATTGTCTGTGATACGGGAGTGCACCCGGCTTATAGTGGCTTGGCCTCTTTGCCGTTCATTGATGATTTGGATTGGAGTTCGGTGGACGCCGTTCTTATTACACAGTGAGTTTCCTTTGTGGGAAGTCGGGTGTGTCTTCGTGAGATGTTAAGACATTGAGTTAAATAGTTTCCATTTGGACCATGCCGCAGCGTTGACGTATATCACTGAGAAGGTGTGTGAGCAGTTATTGGCCTCTGTGAGATTTTTGCTGAAGGTGTCTGTAGACGAATTTCAAGGATGGGAAGGGAAAGGTGTATATGTCCCATCCGACGAAAGCACTGCACAAATTCATGATGCAAGATTTCGTTCGAACGAGGTTAGTTTCCATCTTGATTCAATGACGTTGTCGTTGATTAAAGCTGTACAGTTCCTCGTCCTCGGACGCCTTGTTTTCGCCCTTGGACATGCAGATTTCGCTTGCTTCAATCATCCCCGTCTCCGCCCACCAACTCATCACAGTCTGTCCTGGTGTCTCTTTCATACCCTACCATGCTGGCCACGTTCTTGGTGCTTGTATGTTCCTCATCGACATTGCTGGACTCAAAATTCTCTACACTGGTGACTACTCGAGAGAAGAAGACCGACATCTTGTCAAAGCCGAGCTTCCGCCCATACGCCCTGACGTACTTATCGTAGAAAGCACCTATGGTGTGCATACTGGGGAAAGTAGAGAAGATAAGGAGCTTAGGTTCACGAATCTGGTACACTCAATCATTCGACGTGGCGGTCATGTTCTTCTGCCGACTTTTGCGCTCGGGCGAGCCCAAGAATTACTCCTGATCCTGGACGAGTACTGGAAAAAACATCCGGATTTGCATAATGTGCCTATCTACTATGCGTCCGGTTTGGCAAAGAAGTGTATGGCAGTGTATCAGACATATATCCATACGATGAATGCCAACATCCGATCACGCTTTGCCCGAAGAGATAATCCCTTCGTTTTCAAGTACGCACTCAGGTTGTCATTCCCATGTCGACCATCACTGACAACTATGCTAGGCACATCTCAAATGTTCCCCAAGCGAGAGGCTGGGAGAAGAAGATTGCCGATGGACCTCCTTGTGTCGTTCTTGCCAGCCCCGGATTCATGCAAGTGGGGCCGAGTCGTGAATTGTTTGAACTCTGGGCACCTGACGCACGGAATGGTCTTATCATCACGGGTTATTCTATCGAAGGAACACCGGCCAAGGTGAGTTTTATGGTAACCTCGGGGCAGTCTTTCAGTCTCTCGCGTGTAAATTATCTTGTACTGCAATGGATGTGTTTTTTCTCTCGCTCCCCCTGAGACTGTCTGAGCCACATGAACTCAAGCTCATGTTCGTCTATGATTTTAGGATATTATGACCGAGCCAGAAGAGTTCGTGACTCTGAAAGGAGCAACCATACCCCGGCGGATATCTGTGGATGAGATCTCCTTCAGTGCGCATGTTGATTATGCCCAGAACTCGGAATACATCGAACAAGTCAAAGCTCAACATGTGGTATGTTCACCCCTAACATTCTTCTAAATTTACAAACAGCTAATGTCTCCGCATGATAGGTTCTGGTGCACGGTGAGTCAACAGGTATGGGCCGTCTGCGGGCCGCGATGCAGTCCCGGTTCAAGGAAAAGGACGAGGATGTCAAGATCCACACTCCGCGGAATTTGGAGACGCTTAACTTATCCTTTAGGGGTGAACGTGTTGCGAAGGTTCGTCACCTTCTGCTCTCTCTATCATTTCTTCACAAAGTTAAACTGTTGACCCGTTTCTTCGGCACATATGCTGTTATGCATTCCTGATATTAATCACGCTCATCTACACGTTCCGGACAACGCGGGATCTTGACGTGCGTTTCTGCTGCTCTAACTTTGGGCGGATCGAACATGCTATCTATAACATTCCGGACGTGTTTAATGCGGCTTTCTGGATCCACCTTTGGTTTCTATGGGACACGGCACCTTTGACATTGTATGGCGCCTGTAACAGGCTATCGGCACGCTAGCAGACAAGACGCCTCAGACGAATGACGTCGTTTCTGGATTACTAGTCGCGAAAGATTACTCTTACACGCTACTTGATCCCCGCGACTTGCGAGATTTCGCTGGGTTAACGACGTGTAGCTTGACGCAGAGACAAAGAATTGTTTTAGGCGTTGGTTGGGAGTTGGTCAGGTGGCATCTGGAGGGTATGTTTGGTACGGTTGAGGAGGGTTTAGATAAAGATGGGGTTCCTACCATGCGGGTATGTTTTCTGCGAATCTAATTGATCGTCAATACTGATATTCTAATATTATGATGTGTGTGTGGCTTTTGCCCCTTCGAACAGGTCATGGGTGTTGTAGATGTGAAGCACACGGAAGAACATGAACTAACATTAGAGTGGGAGTCGAGCTCAAGCAATGATATGATTGCAGACTCTACGTTGGCTCTCATCACAAGCATAGACAGTAGCCCTGCTTCCGTAAAACGTGCGTTTCTCTCGCGTCTGCATATTTATGGGTGTAATGCTGATATGTCACTTTTTTGTTTACCGATCTGTCGATTGCACCCGTCTATCATCTAAACATGGATCCGGAATACCGCTCTCCTGACTAGTAACCGCGCACAAGCACTCGCATTCCCATGATTCACACCTACACAAACATAAACACCCACATGCCAACGCGGAGGGAGATTTGGCGTCTATGACGCGCGTTCAGCGGCTAGCTATGTTCCTTGAAGCGCACTTTGGAGAAGTGGAATTTCATCAACCAGATGAAGAAGGGTCTGATTCCGAAGAGAAGGAGGCTGGAGAGAGAAGTGATGAAGAACCATCGTTGTTGGTCAGGCTTGATGAAGCAGATGCAAGGATTGATTTGATATCTTTGGTGAGTGGTTCGAATACCAACAAGCCGGCCCACACAGCCTTCTTAGTCTGTTTTTGTTGTTTCTTCTTTGTTCTTCTTTTTCCAATTGTTCATGCTGACTGATGGAACATTTGATATATTCGTTCTTCGTCGTGTGTGGCTGGGCAATGTTCTTGTTCGTTGGGTGGGTGGTATAACGGGCGTTGATTGTCGTGGTGTTTGGGTGGGAAATGATACAATAGAGGGTCACAAGTTCGAACGAAGCGCTCAAGAGGCGCGTGGAAGCTGTTTTGGATATGGCTGTGACGACTGTTAGTACTCTCAGCGAAGCTTTCAGCTCTGGGGTTCCTGTTGCCAATGACGACACTGGGTTGACGCTGGATAAGGAGTCAGGTTTGGAGAAGGAAGCGGTGGGACCAGAGCAGACTGAGGGCCCGAGCGCTGAGATGGAGAGTGCGTCTAACGACGAGACCAGAGTTTAGAGTAATGGTAGCCAGGTTTATTCGACGGTTGCATAGATGCTGCACTACTTCGGTAGATATGATCTGTTGGTAGTATACATACAAAGCAGTGGGGAGATGAATATAGTAGTACAATGGTCCATTTAAAGAGTGGATGAGTCAGTCTGTCCATGATTACTGTACAACAATGACCTCGGGACCAGATTAACAGGATATCAACAATTAATGCGGGTATAGCGTTCGGGAAAGCAGGGTGGACGGCGATTGAATGTCTAGTCACCAAGGTAGGTGATTGTGATGGTTTAATGGTTTAAGCTTGAGCGATGCTGGAGAGGAGATAG
>JANIEX010001218.1:0-11701 GCA_027627405.1 Leucocoprinus birnbaumii | reverse complement strand
GGAAATACTACCCTTTAACGCACCCCTCAAGTGTAATAAACGTCTTGAACCACAGCAGACCAGAATCATCCTTGATTCCGGCAAGACCACCAATTAGTGGATCATTTGAGTATTCAACATAGTATTCCACTAAAGCTCGCATTGGCTTCGGGACTATGAATGATGGGTACAACCATTGAAGGTCAATCAATAACGACGCAATGAGATGCGACTAGAAAACTATAGTCAGCGGACTTGGACAATGGGAGCGTTGCAGTCTAAGTATTATACTTGCAGCAAAGAAAGAAAAATAGATGAAGTCCATCGGACGCGCCGTGAGAGGCACCCGACGCGCTCGGGAGACCGTTTGACCGCCGTGTTTCTCGTTAAGAAGCATTTTCAGGTTCCTTGCAGCAAAGGGGTCGAAATGAGGGCTGATTTATTGCAACAGACAGCCRRGTAAAGATTTCCAGCAGAAGTGTTTTGAGACCAGACGCGTAGTCTGCACGTAGTAGCGGTGGGATGTGGATTGACTACAATGGCTATGGACGCGTCGGTGACCTGCGCCCGCACAACACACTCGAGCGTCTATGTGATCACTTCACGTGATTGCCACGGATAGATGGAGATCTCAGATCTGAGTACCAGCGCAACAGCTTGAACAGAACAAGCAAGCAAAGCAAACCACTATAGTGCTCAGCTCAGTGCTCAGACGCGGTGCAAACCATGGTCACTGGATATACTGCTGACTACTTACTACTTACGCTTGGATCGCGTTACGACACAGCTTATCACCGCGCCCCACTATGCAGTCCTAATTTGCTAAAGGGATAAATGCTTGAGGAGGCGATAATGTATCTGCTTATAACAACTTCTATGTCCTACCTCAACCTTTTCCGTAGCGGAAGCATTTCGACCGCGAAATTTGACGCAGTTCGTGTAGGAGTGGACATCGCAGTTGACGATGCAGGAAATGTCAAGCCTGGTCGGTCCCTGATATAATAGCGGGTTTTCAATCCTGAAGGTCAATATCCGATCCATTGGTACAGGTGGCATTTCTGTTTTCAGTGACAAAGACAAGAGTTGGGAAGGGCAGTGTGCATGGGTGCTGGAATGCTTTATGCCGCAATGTGTCGGAGCGAGCCTTGAGGTTCGTCATGCTTCCCGCGAAAGCGACGACATAGTTCTTGGTAGGTGGTCTGTTGGGTCATCAACTACATTCATATATATATAGGTGATGGTGCACTTGTAGGAAGGGACGGCACATCGAACTCGAACCTCAAAGAAAAGTACAGCCTGCAGGTGGGAGGCGGTGGCGTTGAAATTGAGGAGGAATACATAATCAGTATCGGTCTTCAAGCGGTCAACACTCAAGTTGATCACTGGTGCATTGAGCCATCGAAAGAGATGACCCTTCTCGAATTCAAGGAATATTTGAAAGCCCTCAACAAGAGGGCTCATCGCTACGAGGACTGGTAACCGGCCAAGAAGGATCCCAAGAAGTACGAATGCAATCATGGTCTTCCTGCCGGCACCGACCATCCCAGAAAAGGACCTCAATACGTATTTATCGCCCTTGCCTCTGTCGTTCGCGAGGAAGTCTACATCGCGGAATTCGACGACGACTTCAAATACATTTCTACGTCGGCTAAAGCCATTGCCGACCATTCTTTGGATTACCGGGACCTTGCTTGGTGTGATCCAACTTTGGCCCCCGACTGTCGATGGAGAAAAGAGAGAGCGCTCACAGCCAGGGCAGCAGCAGGGTACCTTGAGAAACGACAGGAGTTGTTAAGATCGGAAACGCGTGATAAAGACGACGTGATATTCATAGAGAACGACAATGCTATCCTGGCCGTGGCTTTTGGGCCACACCTGAAGGATAACCCGTTCAAGCCTGAATGGCTGGTTTACTAGCCTACTCCTTTATCACTTTACTTTTCGTTCGTAATTTGTATTGTAATTAGCATGTGCATTGGACAGTTTTGGAAACATCACGATGTATGCTATGTCGGTAAAGAAGGTTAGCAATCGAGTCACGTAGTGTAAAAATACTTATTCTTGAGGTCGATGGTAAGGGTTGGTTAAGGCGCAATACTCAGATCAAGATCCCCGTCAACGCGTAGATCGCGATTCGCTCGAGAGCGCGCGCCGCCACTGAGCGCCCGTGTCAGTGCACACGTGATTACGAGATAACATTTTGCTTCAATGCTTGCCATCGCCTTCCACCTCTAACTGCTCGCGACCTGTATCCAGAAGCGAGCAGATCCAGTCCGCGTTTCTAATTGATTTGACCGTGAACGTTACGGCAGCATGATGCTTGTGCCATATTCTCGTCTTTTTATTGGCACAGAACAGGCCATCGCTGTGTCAGGCGGCCAAGTTTATGTCATGGATTCTACGTACGTTTTTACCTCGTCTGGCTTCGTTTATCATTTGGGAAAGTCAATGACGACATTAGAATAGGCGAGGTTGTCTCGAGATGCTCCATATTAGATGGGACTGTCGACAAGAACTCAAAAGCTAAAGGCCCAATTGTTGCCGCTGCAGTAAACGAAACCTCGACACACCTCTTAACGGTCGGAGAGAACAAAATTATGACGCTGTGGCAACTGCCTGAGCTGAATTTGGTTAATGAGAGGCATGTTGTTATGTCTTCAGTCATCCACTAGGTTCGAGACTAATTTTACTATTTCCAGAGAACTGCCGAAAAGGCCGACGGGATTGGCATTCACGAAAGACTCACAAACTATCCTTGTATCCGATAAATTTGGCGATGTATTCAGGTACGCGACTTCGACCACTAACTCATCACCGTCTCGTGCTGATATCTAGCCAGCTACCCATTTGACTTTGTACCCCCTAGAACGAAACCCGTCCACGACGAATTTTCATCACACGAAAACCCTTCAGACGGTCAGCTCGTTCTCGGACACGCGTCACCTCTTAATGCTTTCCTCTTGACAAATGACGAGAAGTATATCATCACTGCAGATAGAGATGAACACATTCGAGTCAGCTGGTATCCGCAAGGGTACAATATCGAGATGTATTGCCTGGGTCACCGAAAGTCCGTCTTGCCTTCACTCCTTGTTACTGCCACTGACAACTGGATCCAGATATGTTTCCGCTATACATATACCGTCATTTGCAACCGAGACCCTCATCTCTGGTGGTGGCGATCCAAGTCTGAAGCTGTGGGACTGGATGTCTGGGCAATGCACGAGCGAAATTCCGATTTGGGAGGCGGTTGAACCTTTTGTTCTCATGAAAAGTGACAAGAGGAAAAATTCAGAGGAAGATGATGAAGAGGGTGGCTCAGCTCAGAAGAGGAAAGGGAAAGGGAAGAAGAGCAAGAAACGAGCCGCTAAAAAGGCTGCTCAAGGGAACAAGAACCAAGGCGAAACCGCAGAAAATGACGAGGAAGAAGAGGCTGTCGTAATTGAAGAGAAGGTTCTAGTGGTAAACAAGATTGACAGTTTTCAGACCGGGGAGGTGAAAACCGTGCTGTTCTCTGCAGTCGGGTAAGTGTATTTCTACTCGAGTGCAGAAAAGCTCTCATGTGTCTACCAGAGTGACAGCGCTGTTTGGCTTCCGGTATCCCGCTCAGCCTATTGAGCTCTTCGATTTCGGTCACCCAGTCATCGATTTTACTCCAGATGATAGTGGTAGAATCTGGGTCTCATTGGACACGAGTAAGTCTTCGTCGGGCGGTGAACCTGCGGCAGATAAAACCTCTGTGAGAGTTTTACAAGTTGACGAGACTGGCAAGTACTTGGCTCCAAGTATCATATCCATTAACTTCTGACAGAACGACGTCCAGTTCGTGCAAGTCACCGGCTCGCTGGAGCTCCTCCAGTCGTTGAATGAAAACTCAGTCAGAGGTAATTCACAGCACCTCCCTGTTGCTGATTATCAGAGCCAACACTATTATCCTTGATTCTTTACAGACACCAAAGAAAAATCACTCGACTTCTACGCCGACCTAAAAGGGATGCCCAAATGGTCCGAACCCTCAAAACAAGCAGCAGCCGCAGAAGGCGACGACGACGCGTCAGAGTCCGTCGATAGTAGTGCAGCAACGAAATCTCTGACCAGAAGAGAAGAAGCTCGGATGAAGAACAAGAAGAATGTCATTGCCAAGATGCAGAAGATGCAATCCGAACCAACTGAAGAAAAGGGCAAGATTGGGAGTGTGAGATCTATAGAAGATGTAGATGGGGACGATGGAGAAGAAAAGCGGGAGGCGAAGAGAGCCAAGTCGGAGGTTGGCACTGCGAATGATATGGAAGTGGATACCGTAGCGTAATATCGACCCCACTATTTCATCAATTGCAACTTTACCACTCAGGTTCTTAGGAAAATAAGGATCAAGGTTGGTTGTGTGAATTTGCTTCGAATTGAAACGGAAGGACACGATGATATGTACATTAAGTTCTAAAATCTGGCCTTGGCGCCTTATGGACGTTGAATACTTCCATTCAGTAAGTTCTACCCCCCTTATCTTAAGCATTACCGATTTAGTATCATTCGCAGTGACATAGTATGTAAGAGGCCCATTCTGACCCTTTGCTCCAGCATGATCAGCGAGTTACGGATACATGTCTGATGAGTTTTTTGTCGATAATATTAAAGCAGATAAGCACTCGGTACTCATGCATCACCTCCAAGATATCGGATGACTGGCACGGACAAATCCAGGCACCTGGCTATGCGCATATATTTCTATCAGTCAGACTATAGGCAACATTATGACGAATGACGAAATCATATCCAAGAACATATCTATAAAGACTAATCACACGTCGGCGTTAAATCTATAACTTCTATTTATTGGTCATAGAGATTATCAACTATTAGGCGAGCCCTGCGCAACTCTCTTCAAAAGCATCAATACTTGACGGAGCTTCGGTTGTACAGGAGATCGCTTCATTGCTTTCTGAAAGCAAGAGGCTCCGTCAGCTGGTTCCACAATTTCTGGTGAGTTTCCGTGAAGCTGAAGTCCAGCTTGATCTAACTCCTCCATCAATTTACTGAGGATATTCGCGCAAGTAGGACGATTGGAGGGCTCGAATTCCCAGCACCAGTAGATCAGTTCCCACATTGCTGGGTTCACCCGGTCAAGAGGACCTAGGTCTTTATCGTCACCCACTTGAGCTGGCAATTGCATCAAAATGAGCTTTCGAATAATCTGGGCATCAGTTGCGCATTCGTGGAAAGGCGTTAATCGAGTCAGGATCTACCACCTGATCAGAAATACAGTGGACGTGATTGAAACCCTAGTAGACAAACCTCGAAGCAAACACATCCAAAACGCCCAAATATCGCTTTTGTGAGTTGGGGTAGCATCATCTCCCAACAGCTCAGGCGAAAGCCATCCAAAGGTACGACCCGCAGGAATGGTCGTTGTAATCCAACTGAACGTATTATCAGTCTTGACTTTCGAAAGCCCAAAATCTGCGATGCAGGCTCTCCCCAGCGCACTGACCAACACGTTTACCTAATATCTCGTATTAGAAAGGGGAGTGTTGGACTTGTGATGTGGAGCTCACCCCCTTGAGGTCACCATGGACAATGCTCTCACTGTGCAAGTACTGCAGACCACTTGCAACATCATGAATCTACAAATAACTTTGAAGTTAGAGGAATCACATACCGAGAGATAGATGACAGCGTATAGACACTCACAAGGAGTTTTCGATCTGATTGAGGTTTCTTTTCCAAGTATGCCTTGATATTCCCATTCTCCATCCAGGGTGATACGAGGCAAATTCTTCCATAAGCTCTAGTCTCGTCAAGAAGAAAGACACCATAGAAAGGTGTTACATTAGGATGCCGGAGAGACCCCCAAAGCACGGTCTCCTATACGTTTATGGAATGTAGTTAAGCAGATCGTCCCGTAAGCACCTCAATTGGCATACCTTGAATATATTAGGAATATCTGATTTTTGCTGAATCCGTAACGCCTTCAAGCAAAGGTTGTGCCCACTAGGGCACCGTGCAATATAGATATCGCATGATCCACCCATTCCCTCAAGGGAGAGGCAACGGATGTTGTTTAGAGTGTTGCACCGAGGGTATCGCAGCGCAGTTCCGCAAAGTTTGCGGAGAACAAGGAGTATGTGCCTGCGCAGCCAACTCGGGGAATCATCGGGGAGACGAGCGAAAGAGAGTAGCTAGAATTTTCATATAGATAGCAGTTTCAGCCACGGTAACCAGCTGATGGTATGGGATCTACTCACAAAGTATAGGAAGTCGATGAGAATCTGGGCCTGATCGCCTTCGAGGGATTGAAGTGCTTTCCTCTTCTCTCCTACGCTCAAAATTTCGGGTAATATTTCCATGGCCTTGAATATCATTTTTTCGACAGTTGAGTTTCTATTCACTGATTTTCTCTCGAGACCTACGTCATTAAAGAGGTTGAGCTCGGTTTTGTCCCCCTCTATCTCATTCTTGAAATCATGAGTCTTCTCTACCCCTTTTGTACCCTGGTTGAGCAAGCAAAGAAATGAATCCAATTCCTGAACTCACTGAGTTTTGAATGCAAAATATCCGACAAGTCGCTAAGGTCAACAAAAGTCTGTAATCGATTGACATATAGATCGTTGACTAACATGGAGCCATTTACTGAGCTATCACCACAAGTGTCGAAATCATGGCTAAATTCATAGCGTTCGATTCTGGTTTTGATGAAATTGTTCATAGGAACAATAGACGTACTAGAACAGAGGGAATGTCTGTGATATCTGCAAAGGCGAAGAAAGGAGAAAGAAAGATAAGCCATGCAATATTCACGACGTCAATTTTGAGCCTACCTCGAGGTTGGAGGGCAGCATCCCAGATTTCAGGTGACAGAAGAGGGCATCGCAGTCTATGTGCTTTGGATTATCTCTGTACCTACCAGTATCAGAAGCATTTGATGCCTGAGAAGGCCCAGAGGAAGGCTGTAGCGCAATGCATGCTGCACATTTTAGAGCCGAGTTCACACGAGAGTACCCAGGAAGGTTTGATGCACTACCGAACAACAGTTGATCAACACCGCTATTGAAATATTGACGGTTCAAAAGTTAGGACGCACCAGCACACCGAGGTGTTCGTCTCCATCCACAACGAAGAGGAGATAAAGCCCTATAAAGAGTCCGATGCAATGTGTATGAAGATAGTAGCAAAACCGTAAGCCAAAGGCTTGTTGAATGGTTGGGGAAGACGGGCTGGCGGAGGCCATTATATAGGGATTCTAATAAGTTTGGAACTGATGGATTTGGGGGTGCACCAGCGGGCCATCATCCTGTTGAGAGCCGTGGGACACTTACCTTAAAAAGATCCTCGAGTCCCGCCTCTATCAACCTCTATTTCCTTCTACGTATCAGGTAGGTGAGATCATCCGGTGTTTCAGAAGGATGATCTCACCGACCTGATACGTAGAAGGAAATAGAGGTTGAGATGGGACATTTGCCTTAAAGAGTCCACCTCTATCAACCTCTATTTCCGTCTACGTCAGGTCGGTGAGATCATCCGGTGTATAAGAAGGATGATCTCACCGACCTGATACGTAGAAGGAAATAGAGGTTGATAATCAAGCCACTGACATAGCTGCAGTATCCAATCTTAACGAGCATGAGCATCGGCTTCATCGATTAGACTACTCTTCCTCCCGGTAACAAATTTGTGGGGTCGGGTACAAAATTCGCTCTCTGGTATCATCAAGTCGTATCAGATTTGTGAACCCGATCGCTGCAAAAAACAGGAAGGCACTACTCTGGAAGAGAGCTGTCAAAATAGAATTTGGGCCGGCTTGAGCTTTGATCATGAAATCTAGAATTCGTGAAAAACCTGAACTTTTCATTCCTCCACAGTCACTTGAAAAGGGGCTATCTCCAAGTCTTATATCGCTCCAAATACTTCGGAAGGTCCTCAGACATGTATTGTGAGCACCGATCCTCGAATAATTTTTGAATTCTATCAAATTACTTCCATCGGACACCTTTTCTGGCGATTTCTCTGCGCTCTAAAACAAGCCAGAGCTCCCGAGTACGAAGGCATTTTGATTTTAGTATTCGAACGCGGTAACATGCAGGCGCCACTTGGCATATATGCGCACCTTACATCCACAATGCCCGACGATGGAGAATTCTTCTAATACAAACGATACACTGCATACAATCTTAGATGAGATGAGACTTCACCTGCCCGTTCGTTTCCCGCTCTCTCCCATTCGTTTTTGGTTCGTGTGTGCACCTGTTTTCCACGGTTGTGATCATATGCATCACTCGAGAACTTGGATGAATACGAACACTGACTCTGGGGACTTGTAAAATCGCTATGCCATCTCGTATGTACAACGACCGAGGCCTCCGAGGAACTCTCGAGCAGCGAGCGGCCTCGTTTCACTTTTGCAATTTGAGCTTGGAAAAAACAAATACCGTTCTAATCAGGCTCGAGCTTGAAGCTCCGGGCCCTCCCCCACTTCAGTTCATGAACATGCTGGAATCATCCCCAAGAAGTGAATTCAGTGGGTTCAGTGAAAAGTAGAGGCTCATTAACTGTGTACACAGCCACCGCTAGCTCAAAGAGACCTTGTACCTAACCACACTCTTTGGATCTAAATTAGCTCGAAATCTCACTCTGACCGGAAAACGCATTTGGGGAACATAGGATTAATCACAGACTCCTACCCAGCCGACGGGATGTTTTATGTAAGCGGCCGTCGAGCCGGTTCTCACGAACGCGTCAACTGCTAACACATCCCGACGACTGGCACAAACCCACGTTGGTCGTGTTTGGCTTTGCCTTCCCAAAATTTATAAGCACCGCTCTCCCGCGCCCGTAGTTACCATTTTGAGCTACACTGTCCCGCCGTTTACCATTTATGGAATAATGATCAAATATATTAGATAAACAATGGAGGAGAGGACACGATACACGACTTGAGCCACTGAGGCCACAGTAGACAATGCAAACAGGAGTGGATTTACTTGTCGGCTTCTTTACTTTCATCCCATTCCTCCATGCCCATTTTCGCACCACTTGCGCGAGTGCTGACCGTCCTTCGCGAGACCAATCTGTCAATTCTTAGTGTAATCCAGGGCATCCTACGAGATGGTTCAGTCGAAGATCAATGCTCGCAGCTCAAACAAGATGCCACTCAAATTGCAGATGTTCTTTATAACCACACACTGGAGGAAATGCAAAGCTGGGCCTTTGACCTTGTGACTCGGACCCTCCAGAACGAAGTCCTTGAATTGACTAGGCCGCAGCATGGGCTTCATTTCAATGCCACACACACATCTGCAGAGTACCTGAAAGGATCCTTCATGCAAGAGACTGCCACTGAGATGCGGAAATACTCACCAAAACTCTGGGGTTTAATGCAAAGGCTTCTCAATGCCAATCCTCAATCACAACGTGCTCGTGCCCGTAATGGAGGAATCGAAGAAAAAGCAATTCAGCGTCTTGGTCAAAAAATTGAAGGGTCGCTTGGAGATCTCGTGAATGAAGAGAAGCTAGAGGAAGAAAATCAAGAGAGCAAGGATGTAAGGGAGGGAGCAGAGAGCCCGGCAGCTATGCGGAATGCGACACTGATGGTCATTGTAAGTGTTGGCACTGGTGGTTCATGATCGTTTCAATGCTGAGGAAAATTAGAAAACCGTTGTCTGTATCTCTATTCTCCTTCAAAGTACAAACAAAGACTGCAATTACCTTCAAAGTATACTCGGCATTTTCTTTCACTTGGCCCTTGTTCCAGAAAAGGTCATTGAGACCTTGGCACATGCTGGCCTCTCTGTCGCACTATCCTCCATCCACAGTGCCATTAAATCCCTATCCGCTGAAGCAAGCCAGAAGCTTCGTGAATCTGTTCGCACATTGAAGATGGCATTGGCATACGATAATTTTGACATGACGTTCCAAGTCTCTGAGACAACCATTCAGAACCAATCCTACTTTGTTAGCGCCACCTCAGCGACTGCAGTACCACTTTATGGACTGGTTAACAAGGAAGACTTACGCTGTTCCTGGACACTGGTCTCGAGACCCCCGCAATCCTGATGCAACTGAACCCTTCCAAATCAATCTTAAGCACCTGCCAAAATACGAGTCAGCCTCAGGAACAAAATGAAAAGGTCAACCACGAAGTGCTCATGCTGAAAGGATTGCTTGGCACGTTCGATCAATCCTCGTCAATCACGGACCTGCGTACTTCTTGAAATACAAATCTGAGCTGAAGGAGCCCAAGGCTATTAACAAGATCCCCCTCCACAAAACAAATCAGATGCCATGTCATGCTATGGATATCAAAGAATCAACTCAAGACGGAAATGCTCAGGTCTTGGAGAACTTACTCTGGCAAGGTGGCTTAGGGGAGCCTGGCAGCAAAAACTTGGATAAGGACACCATCAATATATCACCTTGGATAATGCTACTCCACGGCGACCTGTTAACAAAAGAGCGTCAGGATGGCGTCAAGACAACACGGAAGATTGAGCGTACTCCGAAATGTTGGTTTCAATACGTTGTTTTTGTCCCGGGTCTCTTCCATTATCTGATGGCTTGTGCGGACGTTATCTGGCGAATATGGGTCCAGCAGATGGCTGCTCGCGAAGACCCAAACAGTCTTTTCAACCATGTCGGCATCTTGCGTACAAACAAAACAGCAAAATTTGCATCGAAGCCAGGCTTCCAGATGATGCACCAAGTCATACAGCATGATATTTGGGCTTCAATGCTGGATTGCTGGGCTCTTGTGGTTCGGTCACGAAACTCAAATTGGGCAACACTTGAAGACTTCGGCGCAAGTGAGCCGTCCTGGGATCTGATAGTTGAACTGTCACACACCATTGTCCAAGATTATGTTGCCTCGACTGAACGCATCTGCAGCTTACGTGATGAACCTAAGGCAAAAAGGGACCGCATCTTTGAAAACCAATCGTTGCAAAATCGAGATGAGCTCAATTATCTTGAGCTCTATCACGCGATGAGTGTCGGCAACGTCGGTCGAGTGGAAGCAACATTACCTGTCTGGATCTACATGTTCAAGGTGACAGGAAAGCATAAATATGCGTCGCACATGCTTGAATTTATGTACTATCTTACAGAATTCTATCCACCTGAGCTTGCGTAAGCAATTGACTCTGAAGTGATCGAATTTGAACTTACGGATTGTGCAGGCATATTATTCAGATGAACTGGCTTTGCAATCTGACTGGAAAAGAAGGAGGCTTCCGAGGAGTAGACTGGATGGTTGAGCGCAATAACCTGTATACAAAGGTGAGCTAGTATCCACGGCATTTCGAATCGTTGTTGATGAGTTATAAAGGTCATTTACGGAGGGTCAGGATCTAATTGCACCCTCGATCACATCATTGAGGAGTCTATTCTCATTGAGTTTTTCCGCGAATGTCATGTCTCGATTGAGAACGGGTTCCATCTCAAAAATCGAACCATTCACCATTCCAAACCAGACATGACGAAGACTCTCAAAGCATTGTGTGCTCAATTCTCTAAAAACACTCCACATCTCTTCAGATCCGGCCGGGAAGCAAAATATGAGGCTCCAGATAGTATTGAATTGGGTATGGATGAGATACGGAACAATAAGGAGGCGTTGGCAGCTAAGGAGGGGGTGACGGGGGTGGATGAGGAACTGAGTCATGAGATCAAAGGTGGTGACTTGGCGGCGGTGGATATCTGAGAAATAGAGAAGTGATCTCAGAGTTTGAAGGGC
>JANIEX010001217.1:0-11750 GCA_027627405.1 Leucocoprinus birnbaumii | reverse complement strand
TTGGCTAGAGCACCAGCCTGAGAATGTACAAACCCAGGTCATGAACGTGATCGCATGCAAGTTTGCGTCTCTACTCAAGCCCACTCAATCACTCTCGAATCTGACTCACTGTGAGCCTCGCCTCATGACTATGCTGATTATTCTATCTTGGTCCTACCTAATCGCTCTAAGTCGACTCAAATGATGGAGGTTAATCTGTTGTCTCCAACAGTAGAGACACAAAACATGTCTCGTCAGAAGGTCTAAGTGGCAAATGGACCATCAGATAACACCGCCTCCAGCCAGTTTGAAAATCAAGGAACGCTTCTGTCTCTTTTACTGTAGGCGACTGCAAAAACCATTATCTTTGTTCCGGAGAGCTCGCAGAATCTCGCAGCACTAGGTGTCATTTTTGGCCCCACTTTCTGTAGGCTCATCTTGTGTTCTACATCTCACCCAACCTCAAGAACCCCACCAGATCGAGATACAAAGAGCTATGACACACCCTGTAGTCCATTAAGGTGAAAGCTTGAGCCTTGTGTCAGCACCCCCACAAAAATGTACTATCGCTCTACTGAGCACTGATCGATGATCCCTGAGTCAGCTTATGCTCTCGGCAGGTGGACGCGTCTGTAGCCCTCGGCGAGTGGACGTATTACTAACATAGCAATGATGGAGCGCGAAATCTCTCTGTTGCTGAAGATCTATCACTCAAGCAGGCAGCGAGTCGGCTCGTAACTGCCCAGCACTCGAACGGTACCCAAACCTCTAGCTGAGTCCAAGCACATCAAGGCCAATGGACCAGGAACCTGTCTTTCCTATGGGGTACGAACGGAGACGTGATTTTGTCAAAAGACTCAAGGAAAACACATCGGACGGTGCAGGCTAATTTTCTCGAAAACTGTTTCTTCTGTTCTACATCTCCGCCGATGACGCGGCGTTCGAACGGTTGCAAATCAGAGTCCCACTCAATGCTGCTGCTGAGCAAGCAATCTGCTTGGCTTCTCCTCAACTTCGACCGCTGTCGCTGAACCGACTAGTCCGCTTGAGACGGAAGTAGAACCCTGAAGTTGAAGCCGGCATCAAGAATCGAATGCTCATGACTGCGCGTACCTCGGCACGCTCTTCACTCGACCACAGCTCTCTAAGTCTCAGTCTGCTTAAGATTTCGGCAGCTGGACGCGTCATTGTACCAAAGTCTGAGGAGACTTACGAAGATTGCATTGCGGCGGAGGTCAATGAAATGTTCGCTGAAGACTGGCCGATCATCAACTTAAAGCATCGTCTCTAATCGTGGCAAGTAAGAAAACATGGTGGAAGGTATAAAAGGGAGACGATGCAAGCGTCGACTTTCTCAAATCCTCCTTCAAAGCCTGTAATTTCAACGTCGAAAACTGATGGACAACCTTCCACAACCTCCACAGTCCGCCCTCGCGAAATATCGTCTTCTGTCGCCTAAAGCCGGCGTCCATGTCTCTCCCATCCAGCTCGGTGGGTTGAGCATCGGCGACCAGTGGAAAAGGATGGGCGCCATGACGAAAGAGTCGAGCTTCGAGCTTCTCGACGCTTACTTCGACCTCGGTGGAAACATCATTGACACTGCTGCGAACTAGTTCGTTATCCTTCACCCATCTAATTTCGTACTGTATGCCTGATACATTTGCGGTCAACAGCCAATACGGTAGCTCTGAGGAATTTATCGGTGAATGGGCGGAGAACAGGGGTATTCGCGACCAACTCTTTATTGCTACTAAGGTAGACATTCTCTTCTTCGAGCACATTGACTTTATGCTTATACAGCCTTCCGTTCACCAGTACTCTGGAAATCTCAGGGCTCACGACAACTCTGTTAAACAGAAGGTCCTACTCTCAGGGAATAGTACCAAGAATATGTTCCTCTCTGTCGAGCAGTCCCTAAAGAGGCTGAGAACATCGTACATTGATCTGTACTACATCCACTTTTGGGACTGGGAGACAAGCATCGAAGAAGTCATGCAATCTTTAAACATACTCGTGCAACAGCAGAAGGTTTTGTATCTGGTATGAATCAAAATCTCCTGAGCTTTGAGTGCTATCTGATCCTGCATCGAACAATGACAGGGTGCCAGCGATACACCTGCGTGGGTCGTTGCCAAAGCAAATACATATGCTCGTGCGCACGGTCTCACGCCCTTCAGCGTGTATCAAGGCCGTTGGGGCATTCTGGATCGTTCATTTGAAAGAGAGATTATTCCTATGGCTCGGGAAGAGGGTAAAGTCCAAGCCATATATTTGATGGATCTACCTGCTCAAACACGTTGTAGGGCTGGCATTGGCTCCTTGGAGCGTCATTGGAGGTGGAAAAGTCCGAACCGACGAGGAAGAGGAGAGACGTCGTAGGACCGGAGAGAATGGACGGTCGATCTTCGGCCCTAATTGGGAGCGGAATGAGAGCGAGAAGAAAATTTGCAAGGCGCTTGAGAAGGTCGCAGCTGAGGTCGGAGCGAAACATATCACTGCCGGTGTGTTTACACGTGTATGGATTGTCCCGTGTCTAACTGCTTTCTATCTTCGTAGTTGCGATTGCGTACGTGATGCATAAGACCACCTATGTGTTCCCAATTATCGGAGGAAGAAAGGTTGAACACCTGAAAGCGAACTTGGAAGGTCTCAAGATAAGATTGACTGAAGAGCAGATTAAATTCTTGGAGAGCGCCACAGAGTTCGATCCTGGTTTCCCTAACTTTATGATCGTGAGTGTATACCAAAAGAATGCTGTCCTGTATTCTTATGACTTGCTCAGGGCGACGGATCCTTTTACTCGTACCAAGTATTGTCTAACGGTTCCTACCTTGAGAAGCAGCCTTTCGCCCCACCAATTCTTCCTGCACCGAAATCCGTCAATACGTCAGAGGGGAATTGACGAGCGCACTATAACGGTTGCAGGCTTTTAGTTGATGCCGGAATCGCACATGCGCTTACTCCTCGTGTTAATATACTTATTGGTGACTAGAAACATATGAACTCGTTTCTTACTGCAGCCAAAGAATAGTTGGGTGCCCACGAATTTATGTAGTTAATCATCTGACGATAGACTCAACGGCACCGCGGACATGAAACATTCGCTAAACTCATATCAATGGACACTCACTACAACCTCCTGTACTTTCTTTGGGTGATTTAATGTGTTGAGTTTTGAGACATATCATGATTCGCAGCTGCACTGATTCTTCTCCTTTATTGTTCCTGAGTTCATCTCTCTCAGAGCTCAGGTAACACAATGACCGGTACTGTATGCGCCTTCTACGCAGACCAAGGCAAGGGTCAATCGGTTATCAAGCAAGTTCAGCTTCGGTTTGGCTTCATTCAGACTTCTTGACATCAGACTCGTAATGCTAAAAATAGTCCGCCAAGCCGGTTGATATTTCCGTGAGCCAACGCAATTATGACTTATTCAGCGCTCTCTCTTGCCTTTCCTTCTGTCTACTCGTCAGATCCGATTAGTCTGAGCTTTCAATGTCACCCACCACTCCTTTGGACATCCAAACTGCATTCGCAGGACACCTAGGGCATCTCACAGCGGAGCAAGAAGAAGCCTTTGCCAAATTCAAGGATAACCTTTCGAAAGCAAATCTCTACCATCCTTCAACGGAATCTCGCAGTGCATCGCATGATGATCCGTCACTTCTGTGAGCTTTTGACTCCTTCAACCTACTGTGAGCTGTGGTTTAAATGAAGGAATGCTACTCAGGCGTTTTCTAAGAGCCAGAAGCTGGCAGCCAGCCGCAGCACAGAAGCAATTCCAAGACGCTGAGAACTGGAGGCTCAAATACGACGTCAATAACTTATACGCCACGTTTGACCCAGAAGAGTTTGAGAAGTCAAAGAGATTCTACCCGAGATGGACAGGTCGCCGGGATAAGGTGTGTTGAGGTACAATCTTACACTTTCAACTGTCCTCAAGTGGCGTAAGAAAGGACTTCCGCTTTATGTCTATCGACTGGCTTCGCTAGACCCAGTAGAGAAGGAGCTACACGCTACACCACCCGAGCGACGATACCAGCGAATGTCTGTCACCTCTATCTCTGAATTCTCTATGCTTTCTGATGGTTTACTTCCAGCATCGCCCTATATGAGCTCATGACAAGATTTAGCTTCGCGCTCTGCTCGGCACTCCCTCATCCTTCCAGCCCTACCCCAATCTCTTCTACGACATCGATCATAGACTTAGAAGGCGTCTCCCTCGGATCGATGTGGAGACTCCGGAATCATCTACAAGAGGCTTCTCGCTTAGCGACCGCGAACTATCCCGAAACCTTGGGCACCATCGCTGTGGTCAACTCGCCGTCCTTCTTCCCCACTGTGTGGGGATGGATCAAGGTAGTATCCAAAGAGTCACGCTAACTCTCCTTGAGCTCTAATTTCTATTTCTAGGGTTGGTTTGACGAGGGCACTCGCAACAAAATATACGTCCTAGGCAAAGAACCCGGCGCCAAGCTCTTAGAGATAATCAATTCTGAGGACCTACCCAAGCCCTACGGAGGCACTCTCGACTGGAAGTTCGAAGACGAACCCAAGCTCGACGCAGCTGCACAAGAACTCATAGGAGAAATGCCCAAAGGGCCAGTCATTTTCAGAGATGGCAAAGTAGAGAAACCATCTGTTGGTACAGAGCAAGCAACGCAGAACTAGGTTTATTACATACTTTACAGTGGTATCTCTTCCAGTTTATTGTCTACGAATACCCTCTACAATTATCCCCATAATAACATTGTTAATTTAAGAAAACGATCGAGCAAAAATGGACAATGAGTATGCAGCATTGAAGGTTGTGATGTGAAATTGACAAGGTCCATAGCAAACAAAGAAGTTCAAGAAAGGTCGAGTTCATCTTCAGGCTCACCAGTGACACCGTCTTCATTCCAAATATCAAGGAACTATAATCACTTCAGTCATTATCCAAACGATCGAGAAACACCAACTCACAGTGGCTTTTTGTGCTTTGATATGTTCTGTGGTCAACAAAGGTGAGGTGGCAAAAGGTAAACGAGCCCACGAAATGGGAACATCGTTACGCCTGACCGCTGCTTTATCACCAGCAGCAGTCTTCTTGCGAAGATCCACCTTGCTGATTTTCCTACGCATAGATGTCAGCAGAATTCCTGGTAATATGTGAAAGAGCAACATACATCTCACTCAGAGAGTAAAGCGACTTCAGATGTGCTTTCAGCAGCATTACAATCGCAATGATTACACTCGTTCGCATGAGAGGGAGCTTCTCCAAGGTATCCTCATCAGCTACAGGAACAGGAGGTGGAGGCGGAACTGGAGGCGCCAATTGAGGGGGAGGAGCAGACTGAGTATCCACGTCCATAGGAATCGGCTGTACGCTCTGTTGAACATCCACAGTAGTAGGGTCACCCTGCGATACTTGGGGAGCAGCCTCAGGTGCAGCAACAGCAGGCTGCAAAGGCGCATGCAACTGGCTCAACAAATGCGAAGGCGAAATCATCTCCAGCAACTGCATCCCCGTCGTCGACAAAACCGCCGTCAAGCTATGTATGACCGTAACAACCTCTTCATGCGTCTTGTAATCAAACGAGGCAAAGTTCTCGGCCATGTAACGCGTAAAATCAACATCATCCTATCACATCACTCAACAACCAGACCCTAACCCAACTAAACATGCAAACTCACCTGAGTCGACTTGAACCCCGGATTCTCCTGAAACACCTTAACCAGCGCCTTCAAAAACTCCTGCCTCGACGCACGCTTATCCCTAACAAGCGAATACCACCTCTGCAGCAGCGCAACAGGCGTAGGATCGGCACGATATCCCTGAACCACCCCAGAAGTAGCCTTCTTCTGGTAATCAAACGACGCCCTCGCACTAACGATATACCTCGTATTCAACAACGAAGCATGCTTTCCCTGAAGAATAGCATGCAAAGCGGCAGCACGTCGGCTCAACTCGGTGACAGGGCTGGTCTCGAGTGCGATGATGACGGGGAACGACTGTAGGGGATGCGCCAAGCCTTGTTTGATCGTAAAGCTCAAAACGTCGACAGCAGCACTCTGGTTCTGCGAGCTGGGGGTAAGGGCAGCTTCCAGAACCTGGTTAAGGTACCGCTGCACAATAGCAGAGCTCACACTAAAAATCCACATGAGCACCAAGTCCGCTCTCGCAGAAAGAGCAAACTTACCCAGAATCTGCAAACCCATCTGTATTCCCAACCAACTCATCCATATTAACATCCGTCTGCTTACTCCCTTTCGCCTTGGACGTATCTATTCCCACAAATCAGTCAGTGCCCCCAACAAATGCATCATCCCCAACACTTACCCTTAAGCTGTGCCGAATGCTTCTCAGATTCAGACACCAAAAACTCCTGCATAATCTTAAGCAAACGTCCCTTCCCATCTTCCTCAGGCGAAGCAAAGATAGCATCCATAATGCTTGCCGAACGTGGCTTGGTCATCAACGTAGGCTGCGCTCGGAACAAGAATCCTTGAAGAGGAGATTAAGAGTTCAGTGTCGTGTGATAAAGAGGTGGTGACATACCAAGGCACTGAAGCGTTCGACCCCTTATAGTCGGCTGACCAGAAAACTTTTCATACAACTGCAACAAGCTATTATATATATGCTCAATGATTGAATCCTGTCCCCAAAATCAGCCCATACACCACCTCGCCAACAGGTATTCAACTCACCTTTGATATCGAATCCAACACTTTCGCAAGAGCTACGTAAAACAAGATCAAACCAAGCTCTCAAACAATGAAACACAAAATCAACCGACCTTCATCCTCATTCCTCAACCGATCAAAATTACAATGCTCCCCAAGCAACGCAACAATATAGATCAAAACAAGCAACGCCCGAACCTCATTCGGTCCCATCTGACTTGCCTCAGTCCGCTTGATATGCTGCTGCAGTCGAGCTACACACCAAACCAAAATCAGCTTCCACCCTCGCATAAAAGAGCAAACCCATACCATTACACGACTTGAGCAGATTAACCAACCGCACAAAATCGTTCGTCAAATGCTGCACAACAACACACATACACCTCACAGCCTCCTGCAGAATCTGCACACCCCCGTTCCCAGAAGGCTTAATAATCATAGGCTGCAAAGCCAATTGCAAGTCCTGCCCAAACTTGGCCGCTGTCTTGGGCATATGCGGTATCGAGACACGGAATATCTTCAACAAATAATCCGTCGTCGCCAACTCCTCGTTCTGAAAAAAATAAACACAAGAAACGCTTCAGCACAAACAAAAACATACCGTGGACGTAGCGTTCTTGAGATACGGCAACAAAGTCGACGCGTTCGTCCCAGACAACACAGGCGGATACGCCGAAGTAAACAAATAAATAGTCCTGATACAGTTAACCACAGTCTTCCACTTCCAGTCAGCATCCTGGCCCCTCGCGAAATCAAAGAAACACTCACGAAACCAGGCATATCCGTAGCATCCACAAGCCCATCAATCAACATCTCACAAATCTCCTCATACCTCCTATGCAACCCCCCAACCTCACTCTCACTCCCATTCTCACTCTTCTCAGCCATAATCTTATGCAACAAATCCTCCAAAGGCGACTGCCGATCCTTAAACTGCGCAGCCGTACCCATTATCACCGCGACCTTGGCCAAAATCGCATTCTTGTCACTAGTCGACGCTTGACTGTTGTTGCCGCTGTTGGCAGTCGAACGATTTCGTGTTGTGGTGGTAGAAACTTGTGACGTATTAGGGAACCAAAGCTCCTCAATCGTCTTCGTCGCCAGCTCTTTCACGGAATCATCTTCATCCATCATCCGACACACCATCCGAATCGCAATATCCGTTTTTCGAGCAGTATCTTGCGTAACGGTATAAAACGACTTGAGCAATTTGATAACCCGCTTCCGCACACTGAGACCCGTATCCTAAATAAGAACAAATTAACCTCCAGAAAACTTCATAATAGAGAAAAACCACTCACAGCCATCCGATCAGCAACCTTCTGATAATAATCGCCCGCAACCTCCGGCGAATCAATCATGTACTTCCCAATCAACTCAACAGCAGCATCCCTCACAGCAGGCGAATTATCCAACAAATGGCTCTCAATGCCCCTTCGAACAGCAGGCTGTCACCAAATCAGCCGAATGAACTTCGGAGAGAAGGAGGGAACGCACCAAAGACAAAACAGTCGGATCACTAGTCACAATCTGTCCAAGCGCCCTCAGCGCCTTGGTCCTCATAAAAATAACAGACGCATTCAACGCCCCAACAATCGTATTCAATATCGGATTGAACGAGCTCCTCATACTCTGCAACGTCCCAATCTCCTCGCCAAGCTGATCAATCCTATCAACTTCCTCTTGCGATCTACCAAGAATAAAATCAGCACTCGGTAAAAGAGGAAGGAGGAAGCACACACCCAGTATTAAAAACATCCGCAGGAGGATCCTTCCACACATCCCTCAACGCTCCCCTAACCCTCCTCGCAAACACCTGCACCCTCTCCCCATCCTTCCTATCCTTACTACCCTTGATCATATTCAAATCATCATCATCGTCATCATCCTCTCCCGGATTCTCAATCCACCTCTGGCACTGCTGCAACGCAGTCGCAAGTTCCTGTCCCAACATCGCAGCTGACAACTCTCTCGCACTCTACACACCCACAATAAGCACCCATTTACGTGGTAAGAAAAAGCCAAGGAGGGCACTCACATCATAAGCCTGATCCTCCGACGCCCTCTTCACCAAATGCGTCGCAATATCCTTATGCCCCTTCAACAACCTCTCGAGCCCCTTCACATCCAACCCATTCACAATCTCCTCCATAGACTCCAAAGGCCTCCCCTTTCCCTCCTGCTGCTTCTGGAATTTAATCGTCGCAGTCCTAATCTTCGCAGCGATCACACCCAAATGATCCAGCGCCATCGTCTTTGCAGCGTTCGAATCAACCTGCTGTCCATGCGAATGCTTGTTATCATCCAACGCGCTGACCTATTCCCCCCAAACCCAACCCAAACAACCAGTCAGCCAACCAGTCGACGCGATAGTGAGAGACGCACCATATACTTGCAAATCATAGTCAACAACACCCCCGCAGCAGGCCACTCCGGCCAAAACAACACAACAAGCAAATCCCCAATCAAATTATCAAAAATCGCCCTATACTCCGCCTCATTCGAATTCTTCGTCACTTTCCCCTTCCCAGACCTCTTCGTCAAAAAGCTAATTATAGTCCTAGCAGCCTGCATCGCTGCATCCAGTCCTCCTTTATACAACACAATTTCCTTTTCACAAAAACCCAATCAGCATGACGCTCTTTAGAGAATTGTTGCAAGTTACCTCATGATCATTTTCATCCAAAAACGGCTCTTGCTGCTGTTGACTCTCCGAAAAACTCTCCTGCCTCCTCATAGCCAACTGATTCTGTCTATTCTTCTCAATCTTCCTCGCCTTCAGCCTCACATCATGCGCCGAAGTCTGCACCAACTGTAACAGCAACACCGACACAATCCGTATCGATCGACCATCGCGCAACCTAATTCACATATGAAATCAGTCAATGCCCCTGATCGAATGGCGCGGGGTAATGAGGGAATCACTTACCGAAATTGTCCAGCCTTCTGCTTCGTATCAGAGAGCTTAATCAACGAAGTCAAAATCTCTTCAATAATCCAAGACCTCTGATTCTCATGATTCGCAAAAATCTACGGTACCTCCCAAATCAGCCCTCCTTCCACAAAACCAAAAAGTCAGCGAAAACTCACACTGCGAATCAAAGCCAACGCATCCAACCTCAACCCCCTCATCGCACTCTTCCCAAACGTCTTCAACACCACATTATCCTTATCCTTCTTACTCCCCTTCGCACCCTCTCCTTCCCCACTCTCCACAACAAAAAACGGCCCAATCGCGATATACACAGCTGAAATAATAATCGCATCCGACATGGCCACCGTCTCGGCATTAACGAGGTTATTAATCCGAGGCAAGACACTCGCGAGGGCCTGGAACAGTTCGCCCAGCTGTTTGCGGTGCTCCATAGCTGTAGACGAGTTGTCTTTGACGACGAAGCGCAACAGAGGGTTGGAACCTCCAACCTCGAATGCAGCCCCAGACGAAGTTTCGACAAACGGATAAATGATTTTCGTAAGCTGGTTCTTCACAGCATTAAAGCAAGAAATAATCAACTCCTCAGAGTAGAGCTACAACGGCTCGTCAGCGCTCAGAACACGCAGCTCCAGAACGGGTGCTCACCTGTTTCGTCAACCTATCACTCCCAAGAAGCGCGATACAACAATCCGCCGCAAGAATGCTCTCTTTCGCAATGTCCATAACCTGGGTCAACTTCTCATGATCAACCTCTGTCAAATCCACCTCAGGTTCCCTCTCCTCTTCCTCCACACTCCTCCGATCCGTAACCTGACTAGGCAAATCATCCGAATCAGGCCTAGGAGTCTCAGAAGACCTCGCATCAGCAGCACCCTTCTTCTTACTCGACTTCTTTCGCGGAGAGCTCTTAGCGCTGCTAGGGGGAGGAGCAACATAACGGAAAGGATCTAAATCTTCCCCAGCTTTGACAGTACGATCCAGAATCTTGAGTAGTCGTGACAGCACCTGCGTCTCAACTTCTGCCATACGACCATGTGCTCGAGGAGTATTCGTTACACCTGACGTTGCACTGCGAATCCGTAGATTAGGGCGTGTTATTTGACCAATATATTTCGTGAGCTTGCGAATGTGGTTTGAATGAAGCTGAGGTTGATTGGAATCAAGGGAAAGAGAAGAAAAGTAATCTGGCAAATCCCCAATAGACACTTCGGAAGGCAAGCTATCTTCGGCCTCGAAAATGTCCTCAACCAGGCACAAGAATTTTTCCAGCGGTGCTGAGGAAAAACGTCAGAAAGGTAAAGTCAAAAATTGCGGGATAACCTACCGCGATCGTCCCGGTCGCCGGTTCGCCTTGCAGAGCTCTTGATCGAGTCCGTAATCCCTCTACGCTTGAAAGGACTATCCAAGTCGCTTTCTCCATAGCCTCCAAGATCGTCCGGCGTATACTGCATCGCCGACTTTTCCCGCTTTCTCGGAGATACATTCGGGGTCAAAAATCCGTTCTTCTGCCACGGTGAGCGAGGCACCTCAACATACGCCAAATTCATCGGACGTTTGGGAGTAGGTGAAGGCCCAGCCGATCCCGCTGACGTAGTTGATTTGGAGCTCGGTGTCAATGGAACAGGCGTCGATGGTTTGGACGGGAACTGTGGTGCTTGAACATACTCGTTTTTCAGGATCTGCATACGCTTGATCGAAGGGGACACAATCTCAACCACCGGCTTTCTTTTTCTCGGCGTCACCGGGACAGGAGAGCTGTTGGCCATGACCCCCAAGGGGTCGGGACTCGAGTCCGGGGGAGCGTTCAGCCTTGATGATGTCAAGTCTCGACGTCGGAGTTTTAGTCGGACTAGCTGTACGCTGTGGGGGTGGGAGTTGGGGGACCTGGAACTTGACTGGGCTAGCACGCTGCTGAGGAGGTGGGCGCGGGGGAGGTACTTGTGGTGCAGCTTTCATTTCCCGGGATTTCTGGTCCAAAAAGCTGTTGAAAAAGGCCCTCGACTCCTCTGGTCGATAGACCTTTGGCGGGGGTGGGGGAGGCTGTGGTTTGGGCAGATGCTGAGGAGGCGGGGGCAATCTCTGCTGGTGGCGAACAGGCGGCGGTGGAGGGGGACCAAGGGCATTCGCAAGCGAAGACGACGAAGTGTGCATTATTGGCGGCGAAGGCGTC
>JANIEX010001216.1:0-11752 GCA_027627405.1 Leucocoprinus birnbaumii | reverse complement strand
GATTTAGGGCATCAATGATGGAAGAAGAGGCATTCTTTGACTACTCCAAACTTGGTCAGTGACTTCTTCGAAGTGAGTATTATTAGTGATAGTCACCTTCCGAAGAAGTCACTGACCAAGTTTGAGCGCGAGCATATAATGTGGACGAGACCAGGCTGGAGTTCATAAGAGACCTTCCCCAATAATCTGCGCTTCTTGTCTCACCCTATCCGTGATCGATTCATCCTTCCTCAATTTAACCACCTTTTCGCATGTCCTATAGGCAGAAATTGTGTAGATTCTACAACAGCTTGTCTGGTTGCCGCAATGGTGACCAATGCAGGTTCTCTCACCTGCAAGACGTTTCGAGCTCTCAAATCTCTTCCGCACTAGTGTCACCAGGACAAACACGAGTTCCGCAATCATCCCGGCCAAATCAAGGGCTGGATGGTGTTCCGCGAAATACGTGTCAATTTTTCTGGAAGACAGGGGCTTGCGCAAGAGGTTTCGATTGTTCGTACCGTCATGTCAAGCAAAGTGGGACGGCAAACGAGCAAAATGAAGCTACCGACGTCACCGTTAACGACAGCACTGTCGACTTTTTCTCACCCGAGGGCCTCGCGATTGGTGTTGGGTCCATCTACGACGAGCGACACAACCTCAACCCGAGCGAAGTCCATAACCATCTAAAAGAGTTTTTACGCGATCACTACCACTTTGACACGGCTGCGCGGGTGCAAGGCTTTGTCAGAGTTTTAGCAAGTGTGAATGAGAGGAACAAGTCATGGGTGCGCATCTCTACTTATTTCCGAAACGATTCGGACTCTGATCAACCGACCTTGCGCTAGAATGCAGCACGTGCTCAAGAGTTTTTGGAAGTTGTGGTCAAGGTTTTTATCTAGTTTTCGGAGTTCTGGCACCGTCTGATCATCCTGTCTGGGTAGGGAAACACGATATACCGCATTAGCGATGTCTTGCGTTTTCAGTTGGTTAGCACCACTGTCGGGTTCCACGGTGGCGCGCTTTCCTTTCAGAGGGGTTATTTCCCTATATTTCAGTTCTTTTCTTGCGACTTTATCCTCAAATCAACTTTACAAAAAAATATCAAGTGAGTAACGCTACAAATATTCCGGCTACATGGTATTAAATGTCGATCGGATAGTACACTGTATGCTGTCATCAAAAACGACCACAATCATATATTCGGAACACTTCAGACTTGTCTTGAAGCAATGATGGCCGCCAAGTCCTGGAAAGACACCAATGTTTCTCTCGTTTCCCCAATGCAGAACACACTCGACGGACTAACAATCTTTAGGACACTTACAACGGTGTTTCTCCAGTAAGGCCTTTCTCGGAGCCACAGATGAATTGCTCTATTGACTTGATCGACAGATATTTTCAACGGTACAAAGATGGTGTTCGGAGTCACTCTGAGATTCCTCCGTTCATCCAAAGGTTCTCCGAATGGTTCAATCTCTGGGCAAGCGACGTTTCAGCAACGCCTGCTCGCTTCGAGGACACGATCACCTCTGTGTCTGAGGATCGACGCAAGCTTGCTATACGTCATTTATCTGATGAGATTGATCGTCTACTCGCGATCGTAGAGCGAGAATCCGGTGTCGTTTTGACTCTGAAGAAAGCGCCGACTAGATCGAATGTCACTCGTGCACAACTCAATCAAGCCCACATCGCTCAGCTTGCGCAAACTTATGATCCTCCAGGTGGTCTTCGTGCTGATGGACCGCGTCATGACAATGATTTTGAGGCTATCGAGAACATTCGAATTGCACCCACACACTTGGAGTTGTTTTCACCCATTGCACCTTATATGCCTGTATTCAGCCCCAATGCACCTCATCATCTTGCAGCGGGATCTATGGAGCGCCACCTTGATATTCAGTTCCGTTTACTGCGAGAGGAGCTCATGTGAGGTTTCACTTGTCTTGTCAATGAGTTTAATTCTGCTCACTATAATGCACCGCTTAGCTCAACCACTCGTGCATCGGTCACAGCGATACACGATGATCTACTCAAGAAATGGGAAGTAAAGCGACATAACCAAGAGAAGACTGTACTCGAGAAGCTTTTGGATCACAAAGGGGGTGCATATCGCACCTCAGGGCGGGAATCCTTATTTTTCCATGTCTACACCAACGTCGAATTTCTTCCAGACAGGCCTGAGGCAAGACGTAACAGCGTCACCGTCACTCTGGTCATCGACGCCCCTCCCAATCCCGCTGCCCACGACAAAGACCCAAAGAAGCGCGTCGCGTACTGGGAACACAGCCGTCGCTTTCAGGGCTGTCGCCTTGTTGCCCTAGTCATCGTATACCGCCGAACGGTCAATGCTTATCTTGGTATTGTCGCTTCGTTTAGTCAAGACATCGCCGAGTCAGCAAAGTTTGACCGGGGGCGCATTCGGCTTCGTGTTTCGTTCTTTGACTCGAAAGTAGAGCTAATGGCACTACGTGGAGAACGTCTAAACTACAACCAGGAGACATTCGCCATCCTCGTCGACAACAGCGTGATGTTTGAAACCGTTAGGCCATTTTTGCAGAAGCTCCAGACGATTGAACCAACAGAAATCCCATTCTCGCGTTACATTGCTCCTGGAGGGTCTTTGGAAGGTGTTGAAGTACTTCCACCCAAGTATGCGATAGCACCAGAATTCAGGTTTAATCTACAGTGTTTGGCAAGACCACAGGTGACTGGTATCCATGATCTGGACATTACCGATCCCCTTGCCGTTGCCAGAGCTCGTGATCAGTTGAAGAAATATAGTGTCCTTGATGCCAGTCAGGCGGAAGCGGTAATAGATACACTGACCAGAGAGGTATCTCTTATTCAGGGGCAAGTGACTTTGAATTATTTCTTATTACTGTGTGTGCTCATCTATACGCTCATAGACCTCCTGGAACAGGAAAGGTAAATTGCAATATTATGGCTCGTTGTTAGGAACATTGTTAATTGAGGACACATGTCAGAGCTTCACCGCGAAGGAGATCCTGCGCGTCCTCTTCTCCAGCAAGATACGACCAATCGGTAAGCAAATAATACATGATAATATATCTGCGTTAACGTTGAAATTTGGTCAGTGCTCATCGCTTTCACGAATCATGCCCTCGACCATATGGTCACTTCAGTCCTCGACGCAAACATCACGGACAAGATTGTTCGTCTTGGCTCTGGTTCATCAGATGAGCGTGTCGCAGAGTACGCGCTCGAGAAACTAGAGAGACTCGCAACTGCACCGACTTTGGATCGTTCTATTAAACAGCAATATCGTATAATGAAGCAGCTGGAAGCCGAAATGACTAAAACGATGACATCCATTCTACTTCCGCTATTGTCCTGGGAGAAGATTGAGGAGTACTTGAATATTCATTATCCTGAGCACGCGGACATGTTTCGTATGCCGCCATTCTGGATCACAGTACTTGCGGAGTTGAAGTGGTCAGAAGAAGACGAGTTGGGCGAGTTTACGGAAGTGACACATAGCAAGAAGGGTCAAAACAAGATGGTCGAGCCCTCAATCTCACGAACACATTACGGATTCTGGCGCCAAGGACTCGATCTTCAGTTTCTTCAGCAACGACCACTTCCTTCCCTCCAGCCGCAAGACGGGACAGCCAGCGGTGAAATAGATGCAAAAACAGAGGTGGAACAGCAGCGATCATTGCTCGCGGACCCAGTCGCATTCTTCGCATCCTTGAATTATGACGATCATCCCTTACCCTCCGTCCCGGTTACAGACAGGCAACTAAGTGAGCTTTCTCACTTTGCTAATGTCTGGGCTATGTCAGCACATGAGCGTTCAAGGCTGGCCGAAGATTTGGAGCAGAAGACGCGCAAATCAGCCTATGACGCCCAACATGAACGATATGCGGAACTTAGAAAGGAGTACAAGGAAGCATATGAGGGGTATACCGAGATGCGGGACGAGGTATCGTAGCGTCAAGCGACCTCGTTACTCTTACTAACTCTTGAATTCTTCCAGATTCGGCGGCGTATTCTCAGTAGCACTGATCTCATTGCATGTACCACTACAGGTTTGTCGACCATGCCGCTCGTTTTTGTATTCAATGTATATACTAATCTAATGTCGATTGTGTCAGGCGCAGCTTCTCTTACTTCCCTTCTTAGTGTAAAATCTCCCAATATCGTAGTTCAAGCTAGTTCCTCACATCTGATTTCAGAGCATCCGTCCGAGAGTTCTTATGGTCGAAGAGGCAGGACAGGTACTTGAAGCTCATATACTGACCTCCCTGGGCTCTTCCGGTAAGTTATCGTCTCACTGCTTTCGCTTTGCTCAAACCGCTGTTGCAATGATAATTTAGTTCACCACCTCATCTGCATTGGCGACCCCTGTCAACTTCGACCATCACTGGCGACGTATAGTGCGTCTCATATTATTTCAGGTATGGCGAAGAATCTGACATTTTTTCTAGCACTGTCAATGGACAGTCCAGTTGGAAAACAGTTGTACAAATTTGACCGTTCGCTAATGGAACGGCTCTCGGACTCTCACTTTCCTATGTCTCAAATCAACGTGCAGCGTAGGATGAGACCAACGATCTCGCACTTCATTAGGTTTGTGCTCCATTCTAGAGATGTTCTACAGCACATGAACGATACATCCTAAGAACGATTCTATATCCCAATCTCGAGGACAATGAACTCGTCTTCAGCTACCCACCTGTACAGGGCATGCAAAAGGACGTTTTCTTTTTCAATCATCTCAACAAGGAGAATGGTACCGAAGACTCTGTCTCGAAATACAACACATTCGAAGTAAGGGTTCAAACTTTTACAAGTAATGCTCCTCCTGAGCGGATATCTAGGTGCAGATGATTCGCGATCTCGTTGTGTACTTCCTCCATCAAGGAACCTATGATGGTCCTGGGGACATTGCAGTCTTGTGTGCGTATCTTGGTCAGCTCCAGAAAGTCCGTGCTGCATTGCGTGACCTCAAAATTGCTGTAACTGTCAATGAGAGAGACGCAGAGCAGCTGGCTAGGCAGGGTATAGACGAGGAAGTAGAGTATGAAGAAGTCGTCGTCGCAAAACATGTGAGTCTTCATCCGAACGTCCACGTCCATGAAAAGCCAAACGACTTCTAGGTACGGCTCGGTACCGTCGACATCTTCCAAGGTCAAGAAGCCAAGATAGTAATTGTCTCGCTGGTGAGGAATTCCGGACAGATCGACACGGGGACCGCATCAATTGGATTCCTCAAGGTTGTAGTTATACTGGTCTCGACGTTTAATGCTCGCTGATGTGGACATTTGTAGAGTCCTAATCGCATCAACGTGGCGCTCTCCAGGGCCAAACACGGTCTGTACATATTGGGGAATGCTTCAAATCTGCGTCAAAATCCAACTTGGTCCACGATTCTCGACGAGATGGAAGACAGGGATCAAATTGGATCCGCGTTCCCAATCATTTGCCCCCGACATCCCGAGCAAGCACGACTGGTCACTAAACCAGGTGAAATCCCCCTATATGCACCCGTCGGTGGCTGTACTCTCCCATGTAATGCTCGTCTCTTGTGTGGACACATGTGTGGCTCAGCTGTATGTATCTGGCCGTTCTCAGATATTGGTTATCGAGCTGACAATGTTTTGCCAGTGTCATGCTGCGCTCGACGACCACCGAAGCGCTAAGTGCCTAGAGCCGTGTAACCGTACGCCGTGCCCTCGAAGGCATCCTTGCTCCAAGCGGTGCTTTGACGATTGCGGTGACTGCATGTTTCCCATGTACGATGTCTTGTTGCCTTGCGGTCACGGTGCTGCGCAAGTGCCTTGGTTCGTGATGATCAAACGTTGGTTTATCAGCCTTGTTTTGACATGTTTTCTTTAGTCATCTAGTTGAAAGCCTCGCGCTGGTGAAATGTTCTGTCCAAGTGCGAAAGCCGCTCCCAGGATGCGAGCATACTGCAATTACAGCATGCCATAGAGAACCGGAATCTATTTGCTGCCAAGAACTTTGCGCCCAACCCCTTCAATGCTGCTCGAAGAGATGTAAAGCCAGGTGTTCAAAATGTCAGCTACTCACTATCGAGCAGGACGCACCATCCCAGACTACGGGGAAGATTCCTCGTCGTCATCACGCTTCTCATCCCTGCGAACGTCCACTTTACTGTGAACACAAGTGCGGACTTGACTGTCATCCCAAAGACCAAAATTGCAATACATCGTGTTCCCAACCATGCCGTCAACAGTGCGTCCACCACAACTGCCCGAAACCATGCTCCGAGCCTTGCAGTCCTTGTATGGAGCCCTGCATTTGGTTATGCGAACATATAACATGTCCTGTTCTCTGTGGTTCAGTACGTGACAATGTCATCGCTTTCGAAGTTTCGCTCATCGACTTTGTCAGATCTGCTCTCGCTTGCCCTGTGACGAGCTGTGTCAGAAGTTGCTGGAATGTGGGCACCCCTGCCCATCTGGTAAGTGTTATAGCTATTGATACGACTCAATCTATTCTTACCTCGGTTTTCAGTGTGCGGCGAAATATGCGAGATGCAGAAATGCGTCGAATGCTTACCAGAGGAGCAGAAGGCGGACATCGTCGATTTCATCATGCAGCGCAGCCTCGCTGAAATTGATTCAAGATCCGATGACGTCGCCGATCGACTCATAACCCTCGCTTGTGGGCACATCTTTACGGTGGAGACATTGGACGGCCATTGCAACATGCGCGCATTCTACAATACCAACGACATGGGTCAATTCCTCTCCACGAAGTCACCACCAATTGAATATCAGACACCACCTACATGTCCAACTTGCCGAGGCCCGATCACTGCACTGCGTTATGGTAGAGTCACCAAGCGTGCGACACTCGACATTCTTGAACAGAATGTCGCCAGCACTATGTCTCGCGCTCTTAATAAATGCAATCCTGTGATCGTGGGATTCACCTCTACAATTGCTGCCTCCGAGGAGCAAGCCAAAAAGCTGGAGATACGACTCGACGGGAACGGGGCTACAAAACAGAAACGCGAGAAGAGGTCGCAGGACGTTCATGGACCCCTACCTGCATACCAGTTGAGCCAGGACGGTATGCATCAAGCGCATGGGTTTACACTGGAGGAGGCTCGAGAATGGTATAAGATTGTAAAGCCACTCGTTGTCATGTATCGGCATATTCTCAAAATTGCTGCGACTCGCGGAGCTCACGTGAAAGCCTATGAAGCCGCCCTTACAACTCTTTACCGACTCGAACTTCGGGCAATAGCCGATGACCCAGAAATTGCGACCAACACTCCGGAACCCCTGGCCCTTTCAATTGTCAGCCAGAAGATTGGACAAGCGCCTCCCAAAGCTGACGTACGCTATCAAGTCGAAGCTTACTTCCTTTCTCTCGAAATTCGGTCCCTCATTGCTCAGCTTGCGCAGGCGCGCATTGAAGGACTCACCACAGCTGCGAAGGACTCTGATGTCGAGCATCACCGTAGCCGGTGGACTTCTTTTGTAACCTTCTTGTACAAGTCGTGCGCTACAGATGCAGAGAAAGCAATGCAATTAGCGACCGAGTCTTCGGCTTATCGTCAAGCTACACGCGCTTCTATTCACCAGCTTCGCTTCGAGTTCGAGTTATTCCGGTGGGAGATTATGTTGCAGCATTCAGAGATTTTAGCGAAGAGTCCTTTTGACATGAAGGCTCGAGACGGGCTGGTGGAGAGAATCAAGGATCACAGTAATCACATCTCCCAGGCTGGCGATTCCATTGCAAAGAATTTTCTTCGGAGAATGCCCTCCACCTCCACTCTGGCACAACTAGGGGAGGCTCGTAAATGGCTGGATGAAAATTGTCTAAAGAAGACGAAGGCTTGGCAGGCCGAATGTGAAAAGCTGGTGGAGTCTATTGAGAGGCGGGATTTTTATCAGCCAATGTCAACACAGGAGTACGTGGACATTGTCAAATCATTCGATTTCCGTACGTTCAATACCTACTTTCCAACTCGTTTTGACACAAACTGATCTATCAACTTACTTAGGTTCCAGCGGCCATTTCTACAACTGCCAAAATGGACACCCCTTTGTTATCGCCGACGTACGTAGCAGTTCGGTATTATCATGTGCACTCATCGTAATTCTATCTTGCTCTAGTGCGGTGGAGCCGTTCAAACCTCTCAAGTGCCCAGAATGGCGGGGCTCCAGTCGGGGGCTCAGGCCATCGGCTTGATCCGTCCTAACACTCCCAACGTGGAGTTAGACGCTATCGCGAGAAGGTAAGGCAAACCCAGAACCGCTGGTAGTGGGATCACGATGCATAAGGCTATTTCTACATTGGTTTCGAGTGGTATGCCGTATGCCTACACTAGTTTGTATGTCGGTTCCTCCCTTTGTACCATATATGAGTAAATTTCGTCTTCGTACGACCTTCAATTTTACTTATTCGTTTCTGTGACTAAGACTCCTTCCTAATTCAAGAAATGACTGATCAATTATCTCAAAGGCGTGCTCAATAAATTCAGGTCAAATGCCAGTGAGCACAGGATCTGAGATCTGATCATTGATGGCATACAGGCGCCGTCAGGCACGTGTCTCTCATGTATTCAGTTGGCCACTGCTCAGGCCCAGTGAGAAGTGCTCAGAGCCGGACAGACCAGCTGAGAGCGAGGGGGACAATTTGGTTCCTGGGAAAAAGGGTGATCGAGCGTCAGGGAACTTTTGACTGATGTCATCAATGGATGACGCATCCATTGAGTTGTACTGAGCCACACCGACTCCTGTTGTCTGTCCCTGTCTGTTCCCCCACATCGTCGATCTCGTTGACACTTTTCTTCTATAAATATCTAATTTGCGTCTACAACTGCTTTCCCAAAATGGAAGATGATTGTCCCCTGTACTGACCGCAAGAACGAGGTTTCGATGAAATCACACAAAAGTACTGGTGTAATTGTTGGCAGTACTGTAGAGGACAGATGGGAACAGTCAGTAAAAGTACTTACTACAAGCACAACCCCGCTCGAGAAGGAACTAGGTCCAGGATAGAGGAAAGGAGGCAGAACCAAAAGCAGCAAGGGAGGTCTGGGCAGGCTGTGCAACAGCCTGTGGCTTCAGGCTTGAGCACAACAGAGGCTAGACCAGTGGATGATGAAGTTCTGGGGAACACCGTGAGTTATTGGTTGAGCCACCTGAATGATCGTCTGACTGCTTTCTAGGTGCCTCCCTCATTTGACTTTAGATCTGATGCTGATTTTGGGCCCATGGATTTCAAGCTGCCAAATAACTATGCCAATTTCCGGCAGCCTGACAAGCCAGGCCATGGCCAAGAGGACACTACTGGAGGCTCTGGTACCTATGAATCTCAGTTCGACAACGATTTTGGTAATGACTTAGGAGAAAATTATGATATTGATGATGTAGACCCTCTAGACCCTTTCATAAATTTTGACATCTCTATTAGCCATGCAAAATTGAAACACGCAAAGGAATTCATTGACCTTCTGGATGATGCAACTCTTGAGAACTCAGGTCTTTCCGACGATGCAATAGACTCTCTTCATAATCCAGCAGCTTGGAATGAACTTGATGATAATCCAGAACTCGAACGTAGCTTCCAGCTATACCTCCTCCTACAGAAGTACCCAAATTCCCTTTTTAATCAGCTCCAGCAGTGGATTAACTTGTGGTGCCCCAATGCTGGTCTCCTTTCATTTGATCAGACCAAGCAGTGGATGTGACGAGTGATGGGTGTAGCACCTATTCAGACCAACATGTGTCCAAATTCCTGTGTTGCCTTCACAGGGCCATTCAAGAAGCTTGATAACTGTCCTGAGGATAAGTGTAATGCTTTGCATTGGGATAAGGACATTCTCGAGCAGCAGGGAAGGAAAGTCCCTGCAAAACAATCATATACAATCCCTATTGGTCCATCCCTCCAATCGCTGTTTGTGAGCCGTTCATCAGCACTTGCCATGAAGTATTGGCAGAAGTTTCTCTCAACAGTGCCAGTGACTCCAGATGGCTCAAAGGTGTTCACCAATGTATTCAGTGAAGAGTGGTACCAGAAGTGTGTCGACCATGGATCAATCAACAACAACAATATCCTTCTCATGTTCTCCATTGATGGAGCTCAGCTTTATGAGCACAAGACTTCAGACTGTTAGATATACATTTGGGTGATCATGGACCTTCCACCAGATCTTTGGTACAAAAAACATCATGTCCTTCCTGGTGGCTTTATCCCTGGACCTGGGAAACCAAAGAACCTTGATTCGTTCTTATTTCCTGGTCTTTATCATATCTCTGCCTTACAGCAAGAGGGGCTTCGGGTCTTTGATGTGGGTATGCATCAGGTTATTCAAAAGCGCATATTAATTTCCATGGCTTGCGCTGATGCTCTTGGGATGGCCCAGGCCTCAGGTTATGCTGGTCATAATAGTGCTAAAGGATGTAGAAGAACTTGTAAGTTCCCAGGCCATAGGGAGCCAGGAAAGGGGACATATTATCCACTTTGCAAAAAGCCTGGAGAGGGATACAACGTCAAGGGTTCTGACCATGGCAATTTGTCTTTATGCACATGGCCTGTTGAATTCTCTCAAGCTCGATACAACAAAGATATTCAAGACCTGCTTCAAACTCGTACTGTGGCCCAATATACTGCACTCTGTAAACTGAATGGAATTGTGAAACCAACAATATTCAGTGGGGTACAGACTGCATTTGGTGTTCCAGGTATTTTCCCCCTGGACCTTATGCATCTTATTGGGCTCAACTTTCCGATGCTATGGCTGGATCTTATCTGGGGTACTATTCCAGTGCAAACTGGTGATAATCATAATAGTTGGACTTGGGCAGTTTTGATGGATGATGATGTTTGGGAGGCTCATGGAGCACAGGTGGCCACTTTTTGGAAATATCTCTCTTCAGAGTATGACCAACCCCCTCAAAATCCTGCTGAGAAGCTCAGTAGTGGCTATAAGGCTGCTGAGTACCTCACTTACATCTATGAGTTCCTGCCCATATTACTTCACAATGTCCTTCCTGAACCATATCTCGATAATTTCTACTGGCTTGTGAGAGCTGTCCAAATTTTTTGTCAGTGGTTGATCACTCAGAAGGAGATAGAGGAGGGCTGTGAGCTCATTATCACATTTCTTGAGGGCTTTGAGGATCTCTATGTGCAGAGGAAGCCCACTTGTATTCATTTTGTTTGCCAGTGTCTTCACACACTTTGGCACCTGGCTCATGAGACAACTACTCTGGGGACCAGTATGCTCCTTTGCCCAGTGGGTTATGGAGCACTTGATTGGCTATCTAGGGCAAGACATACAGCTTCACTCTGAGCCATATGCAAACTTAGCGGTGTGATGGCACAAAACATTTTGGCCATGTATTCAGGCAAAATAACACAATATTGCACCTAATCATCCACTCCTGAGTACTTCATATCAAAGATCTCACACTATAGAAAGACACAATTCCAATCACAAAGTCACCTCGCAAGCTCTCTTGAGACAGCCAGATCAGAGTAGCTACAGCTATAGTATAACATCGAGACTTAGCAGTGGTGGTCAGGATGTATAACTTATGACTAGTAGTGATCTCACCCTTTCAATAATGGGCTATGATCCATTGTCTTCACAGTTGATTGAAGTGTCATCACGGAACTCAGTGGCAAGCATGGCTCTGATCCGATATTACTATCTATAGTGATCCCCATCAGTGACATCAGTATCATCTCTTCAGCTTGCGACATGTAGAGAAAGATCATGTGCGTGATTGCAGATCTTGGTATAACAGCTACAGCTATCCAT
>JANIEX010001215.1:0-11787 GCA_027627405.1 Leucocoprinus birnbaumii | reverse complement strand
TAATACGAGAAGGCATTCCCTCGTCCTTTGGTTCGCCGCCATCCTCGGTCGTCTGCTGCTAAACGGCCCTCAAGCCCCACTCGCTCACTCCACGTCGTACCGTCACCCTCCCCGCACACGCCCCGTCCAGATCCTTATATCAAGTTACCTCTCTTCTCTGCACGTGTCCCTTTTGACTGACTGACAGGCATTCCCGTCGCAGCTGTCGGTAAGTCCGCCATCTACTTTTTTCTCTGAACGCTCGAGGTGATCCGATCATTTGGACACAGGAAACGCAAGAGCATTGGCTGACGACGGCCATAACCACCTCCAATACCCGTCCACCGTCGTATCACCCGCCCGCCAGACGCACCATCGTTCAATCAGCAAATCACATTCCACCACAGACTTGTCCCTCTCAACGTCCACCACCGCCCCAGGCACAAATTTCGGCGAAACGTCATTTTCCTCGTTAGCTCCTCCTTCACCTACGCCCAACGGTACATTCTCTACATCGCTTAATCCGTCAGTCAGTGGAAACCCGCCTTCGCCATCACCACAGACGAAGCGGTTCTCTACTACACCGAGTGGTACGACAAAGGTTCTGGCGGATCTGCAAGCGGGTGTCATTAATGCGCGCCATGCGCTTGAGAATACTAAATCGCAGCTACGGCTGTCGCAGAGGACTGTAGCGAGTCTAACGCGGAAGGTCGAGGATCTGAAAGAGGTCGAGGATAGATTAAGAATTGAGAACGAAGGACTTAATAATGTCGTTGCGAGGAAGGAGCGACTGTTACAAGAGGTAAGCATCATCTCAGTCAGCATCCATCATCATTCAATTTCTGAACTTTTGTACGCCACCACAGGTCCTTGAACGCGCACGAAAAGCCGAAGCCGAAGCCACGACTCTCAAACAACAACTCAAATCCGAAACCTCCACCTCCAAAAAAACCATCAGAGAAATGGAATCCCAACTCTCCGAATCAACAGCCCTCTCCAAAAAATCCGAGCGCGAATACATCACCCTCCGCGACAGCTTGAAGTCACTGTCAGAGTCATGGAAACACGATACTGAGGGTTTGAAATCCGAAATGCGTAAGCGAGAAGAAAAGTGGCGGAAGGAGGTTGATGGGATTGGGAAGAAGTATAAGGATTTGTGTGGGAGTGTGAAGGAGAAGGAGAGGATATGGGAGGAGGAGTGGAAGAGGSSTAGAGAGGAGGATAGGAAGAGGCAGGAGGAGGTGGAGAGGGTTTGGGTGGAGAGGGTTGAGAGTATGCAGGTGGCTGTGGAGAAGAGTTCGAGGGATTGTGAGAAGGCTGAGAGGACGGCSCAGTGAGTCGCGTTTTTCACTTGTATCGAAACTCACACTAATGGTTTGCGATTTAGGGATTTGGCGTTAGAGTTGAGTATATTGAGGAAACGTATGAGAGGCCTGAGAACGGCTGATGATAACGACCAACAACAACGACAAGACGGATTGGAAGTCAATAATTCTAACGATACCATCACGACGACGCATTCTACGACTTCTTCAAGTAATACCCCGCATCAAAATAACGTACCTCCTTGATCTCCTTCCCGCATTTTTCACCTCATTTCATTCTATTTCTGCACATGATTTCACATGGACCCATAGTCAAGGACTTTTTGTCTCTCCTTTCTCACTTTACATACTTCCTTAGTAGTTTGATTGTTCGTATACCACATAGTATCTTTTTGCTTATTATTTAGTAGGTAGTATCCACACATTTGATGATGACTGATGCATTGTTCGCATTTTTCGGATCGATGACATGATTTTCTAGTGCTGTTTATGGTTTGAAACCAATTGTTCTGTATGCCATTATAATTCACTGTCGTTTTTCGGTCTTTCGTTCTGGTTGATGTGGATTATTCTATGACACGCGATTATTTGGGTTTTCTCGGTGGGACTCTGTTTAACATTCGAACGTGCATGTCTTCAGGTATAGAGACAAGTCCATACCTTGACCATTGTTCGTTCGATTAGTCACCGGCGACCTTGAGCTCAGAGAACTGTGGAGATCAGTGAAACTTTGCACAGCCACTCCAGGAGTGTGCCTGAGCATGATAGGCTTTTATCTGTTCTTTCATGATGGCTACATCATCGTGAGTGATGAGGGTGAAAGCCCCGTTGTCCCTAGAACTCGAACCGCATCCTTAGATATCAGCAGGCCTAGATGTGCCGTGAACCGTGCGCTTGCCTTTGTCGAATCCATTGGGGACCTAGCGACTCAGCGAGAAATGATTCAGCCGCCTTTCGGTAATTTTCTCAGATTGTCCGCTTGGCCGCATACATTTGCTAGGTCTAATCCAGGTGTTGTTAGATTTCTTTGAGTCTCTTGGTTACCTTCAAGCGCCTCATTCCGCCCATTTCAGCTTGAAAATGCTATCGTGTTACTAATCAGTGATATTTTCTACGAATGTGTTGATCGTCAAGCTTTGTGATACAAAGGGACTTCAAAAACCAATGGCCCGCATCACTCGATCCACTATCAAGTTCCTCTCAAAGCTTACTCTTCGATGATACCTTCACCAAAGAGGCATTATTCTCCAAAACCACCGCCGCGTCATTCACCATGCTCTCCACGATAACCTTAGCAGGGAGAACCTCCTGAATAAGAGCGGAAACACGGCCCATGAACCATGGCCTGCTAGGGATGGATTTGGAGGGATCTTTCTCAAGCTCGCGATAGTGAGGAATAATGCCCTTTGATGTGAGCTCCTTGATTTCGGCAGCCCTGTTTTCGTTCCAATCCTGAACGTAGGGAGTGGCCCTCAAACGCAGGGGACGACCAGTATAGATGACGGTTGTTGTTGTGTCGTCGAATCCGGCGCTCACCACGAGCTCTTTGTGCAGTTTGGGCGCACCAGCCTCAACGGAGGCGACGAAGCGAGTACCGACCCCTGATCACAGGTCTGGCGTTAGAATTATCTTAAAACTAAATCGAAAAAGGAAAGGTACTCACAGACAGCCTGAGCTCCCCAAGAGAGATTCGCCGCAAGGCCTCTTCCATCGTATACACCACCAGCGCCGACAACGTAGACGGGTTTGCCAGTTAGAGGTGATGTATGACCTTTGACAGCATCCACGCAGGCGGGGATCAGAATTGAGGCGGGAATATCGCCAGTGTGGCCTCCGGCTTCACCGCCCTGAGCACAAATAAGGTCGGCACCGGCTTCGAGAGCCTTTTTCACGTGCTTGGGATGGCCGACCATGTTCATGACGAAGATGCCTGCTTTGTGAAGACGATCGACGACTTCTTTCGGTGGGACACCGACGGCAGAGACGAAGAGTTTTGCTTTCTCTTCGATGATGATGTTGATGAGCTCTGGTAGTTGGCCTTTAGTATAGTCATACTGAGGAAAGCCGTAAGGCAACGGAGCAACAGATGGAGAGAGAAGGGCAGTTCAGTATCTAGAGGGAGAAAGTAACGAGGAGAGCGAGAGGGTCGAGGCACCTACGTTAGTCTTCCTGGCATTTCCATCTATTTGAGGTAGTAGTAGATCAACCCCAAACGGTGCGTTCTTGTCAACAAGATCCTTCTTGAGCGTTTGGAGCTGCAATGCCAAAAAAGTGAAAGAAAGTCAGATCTCGATCAGTTCAGGAATCCTTTGATGTCAAATTAGACGGTTTGTAGTTTCATTCCACAAAATTTCCCATCGTTTTCAACATGTTTCGGGAGAATCATACAGCTCCAAATAAAGACGATGGGTTCGGGAGAGTAGGAGGGAGGGACGCTAACCTGCTGACGAAGGATTTTCGGGGTGTAGTTGACACCACCGATAACACCGAGGCCACCAGCATTTGTGACGGCGGCAGCAAGCTCCGGTCCAGCGGCCCTGTCCATTCTGTGGCTTGTTCTTCAGTAACATCTTGAGGAGGAAATACCAGGCGCTGACTACCACGCCGCTTCATGATGCGGGAAAGGCAACTCACCCAGCAAGTAGCACCGGGTGCTTGATCCCAAAAAGCTCAGTGATCGGTGTTGAGATAGTTGCCATTATGGTGGACGGTGGACGACAAGGAGAGCCCGAGGGCTTTTGTGGGTGGGGAAATGCGGCTTTTCAGTGTTCGGGTACATGGCGTAGATCTCACCAATGTCACCATCGAGGATATCAGCTGGGTCAAAGCTGGATAATTAAACCCATGTGATACTCACATACATCAGCTTCGAAGAAGCGATTGATGAGACAAGCCTGGGATTGGATCTGCGAGACTGTGAGAAGGAACAAGAAACGGCAATGGGAATACGGACGCACCGTGCTCAGTGCATGATGGATTGTCGAGTCGTGGAATCCGAAAATAGATATCCAGCGAAGCGACTGCTGCCTGCACGCTAGATATGTGCCTCAGTCCAAAATTCTGAAATGCCGGCCACCAGCAACTAAATGCCTGGCTATCGATAGACTGTAGCGACACCTGCGTTCGAATGGCCAGTCAGGCGGCTGGAGAGTGTGGCGGATAAATTTGTGATACTACATTTCTAAGTGAAATGGGTGCGAGGACTAGTACTCATTCAAGTCTGAAACAGAGACGCGTCAACTCGTGGCAGCGTGTGGTGGCTCAGTGTTAAAGGTGTGCGGATTCGACTATATTGGGCCGGTCGACCAGTGTTTGTACAGGTGGGGACCGTTTGGCAGTTCAGACGGCGCCCGCAGCTAGGTCCCGTAGGCCAGGCCTTGCCGAGTTCTCGTAAAAAAGCAGTAGCCAACCAGCTTGAGGCGCGGATTTCTGAGAAGGGTAATAAAGATTGCTTGGACCTTGAAGAGACGTTCTAGTCTGGTATCCTGTATGTAATAAATTAAGGCCTTTTTTGCTGACCCGTTGCAAGCGTCGTTTGAGATGATGTTCACTACCATTCCGAGAGACGGCGAAGTTGAGAGTAGCAGGACGGTGTTAAGCTGAGTTTGGGTTGTGATCGGATCTGGTAATTTGAGACTCCTTGTCTTGACGCGCCCTCTACTTACCCACTCCTTGGACTAATCGCGCATACCTGGATGCATAGTCCGCTAACCCAGACGAGCCCTGAACCTGAGATTCAGTTTTGCTGTCTCATGATATCCAGCAGAACCACCTCGCTCTTTGGGAAATTCCATACGTGATCCTCCTCAAGCCTGCTTGTTGCTTCAGCAATCTTCAAAGTTATCGTCGATCAAGTCCCTGCTATTCCAAAAAACCAGCCACCTCCGAACAACTCTACAGCGTGAGCCGGATGTTTCATGAGAGCTGGTTCGTGTCGCATATGTAGTAAAATTATCTCTTAGGTGAGCATCGCTGTTTGTGGTTCTCTTGTTTTCGCCGTAGCAGTTCATTGACGCTCTGTTCGGTTTCAGCCTCGTAAAACAAAGCCTCTATCCCCGTCTAGCTCGACCATCTCTCTCGTATTTTGCGCTCCCATAGGAGATCTGAGCAGAAGCTCACATCCATCGGCCCTTCCGTTTACTCTCCCCTTGACGCATGTCGCCCAAACGATAAATATGCCACGAACAGGGAGAAGGGTTTTCGCATGTCCCCGTCACAATCGCTGGGCTGACGTTCAAGGTTCAGAGCTGAGCATCGATGAGGACGGAGGCCAGTCAGGCAGATATTTGACAGATATTTGCCAATTTCTTGCACATGTGCGTAACCTTGCATCTGCTCTTGGGATAGTGCATTAATGTGCAGTCGAAGGCCTTTCAGAAATAGCTTCATGCCGACAATACAGCACTGCTCGGAGCACCATTTCGAATATCGAACGTTGAGTGTTCGGTAAAGTCGAAAACTCAACCATTCCGTGACACGACTTCGATGTCGAGGCTATTACATTTGAGTTCTTCCAAGAATGCTGCTGGCAGTCGGCCGAATACGCTTTTGAAGACGTGTCGCGACGGCAATAGTCCTAATTGCGTTCATGTTGGAGACCAGAGTTATAGACTGGATAAAGTGCCAGGTAATTGTACCGTCACCAATAACCAGGCTTTGGCTAAATTCATGGCCCTTCAGAACTACTGGATTACCGGCTACTGTACCCGCAATTCAGGCTCTGCACCCGCAATTCAGGCTCTGCACAAGCTCCACGTCAGATTTTTCTTGCCATGGGTGTTGAAGAATTCTTCTTTGGTTCATCGACTGTAACAAGCTGTAGCGGAGGCCGAGGTCTTGCCATTGTCGCTCGAAAGCCAGGTCATGCTGGAGTCTTGGAGGTCTTGAGCGCACACTGTCACAAAACTACCTCAGGACTTTCGGAATCTGTGTCATTCCACGATGATACAAGTTCAAGGAGAACAGTTATGACTCACACTCGAGCTGCTATATTTGGCATGCGCGCCTCCGTACGCATCACTGATTGGCCATCATAATGCGCCTCTCTGTGATTGGCTGGAGAAACGGCGGGCATGTGAATGTCCTCGTCGGTGCCGAATGTTCTCTTGGGGTACGCGCGTTGTGGGCTCCCTTTATGGGGACACAGTACGCCCCGCCACGAGCATTGCTTGCCTGACACCTGGAGCTTATCTGAAAGAACCACCACAGTGACAAAACAGGAAGGACGCGATGGCTTGTTCAGAAGCCAAATGTAGCTTGACACAAAGCCAGTCATTTTCAGACTGCAACCCAGCGCAGTTGTAGCAAGTCTGCAATCCCGAGCAATCCATGTACCAAAACTCTCAGGGGAATCTGCCTGGAGTCACGATCCAGGAAGCGCATTTATGGGCACTCGAGAAGTAGGAGTTCATGCAAAGACGGGAGACCAGTTCAGACGAAAGGGCTGACAGAGAATTGAGTTACAGAGCTTTTCAAACAACGTTGTCCCTTGCTATTCCTCGAGGTTAAATTCAAGTAGCAATCCAGCGCATCTTGAGCATCCACCGTCCAAAGGGCAATGGTATGCCACCACTTGCCTCAGCAATGTCTGCACGCGGAAAGATATCGTTGCGCTTACGCGTCACTGTCTTGATTTCCCCCCACTCTCTACCCAGCCACTCCCCCGATTTGTTGTTTGGCTTCTCGTGTTCCAGATTTCCAGAAGGACGATAGAACCAGACATACTAACCAAGGACAACATAAAGGGCACGATTATTCCGGTACAATCGTCATTGGACGACGTTTGATTTCTCTTCAAGGACGTTTCTCCGTACTGGCCGTATGGTAGGGAATGAGGGTGTTTGCAAGAAAGACGGGGGAAATAATTGTAACTCAGAAAGACGCCGGATCACATTGAAAAACCGTTTTTCGCGTCTCTTTCGCCCTTTCCTCTTCCAGCTTCCTTCATCACTTTCTTTGTTCCCTTTCATGTCGCTCCCTTACAAACCCAAAGGAATACACGGTCTCCCTCCACCGAGGTCCAAAGTAACGAGCGAGGAAATGCGTTTCGCGTCCCTCGCAGGGCGGCACCACGGGACAGCACCTGCTCCATTTGTTCCGACACCTGCAATGATGCCGCTTCCTCCATTTCAATTTACTCCTGCCCCTCTTCATGCGCCGCCCGCTCCGTGGCTTTCTGGATCGAACGCAGCTTCAGGAGGGTTAATAGCTTCGGATGGGTCGGTGGTGCCGATTCTGCCTTCATCAAGCCCATATGTCAGGCGCGAATTTTCCGTTCAGACGTATTGTGAGGTCAAGCGACATGTCGTGAGTTCCTGTTTCTGGCCGTGATTGGTCTTTTGACGCGTATTTTCTGACCCTGTTCGTTTATAGAACCATATGTTGAAGAATCCCTGCGAGAAGACGTTCAAGTATAAGGTATTTGAGCCCTTTCTGTGAGAATTTATTCATATCCTGATCTCTTCTCTGTTCCAGTTCGATTCTGCTCTTGATAAAGGCCGGAGTTTCCTCGTTCGCACAAAGTGGAAGGTGCGACGTTATTATCGACAGGCTGTCGTCCGAGTGCGGCAGTGCAGGGACGGTGGCTCAACACAGTACACGGTATGCATTCTATCTTTTGACAGCTTTCCACTATTTAACTGCTGTCAAAGTGGCGCAAGGCATGTCCGTGAATTCTGCTCTTTGACAGCTCTCGAGTGGCCAACACTGATGAAGACGAAGGTTAGCTCGTAACCTGCGAACATTATCCATCCCTAAAAAATAACTAACTCACTTCTGATTTAGGAACCTCGTTCGATTTTCTATGTTGAATAGTTACTTACACATATACCTCGGACTCAGAGGAACACATTCACAATTCCTAAGGCGATACACGATTGCATGCAAGTATGATAGGAGGACTGACAGCCTCCCATCATATCTCAACTCGGACGAGCTCAGATATCACACGCTATGAGCTTTTGAACAACGACAATGGCCTTACCAGTGGGAAACCTGGAAGCATGGGTCTTGCGCATGTGCTTCTCAATTGTTTAAACTTAGCATCCAGTCACATCAATACATCTATTTTAATACGACTGCAGACGATTCATCATGACCGAACACCAGCACTAGGAGCCTGGGACTTTTACCACAACCCTGCCTCTAACAGCACTCACCAAGAAAATAACCAACGGCCCAGTGGGATTAGACGAATCTGCAATTGTTCAGACTTTGACGAAAGCCCTCGCTTACTCTCAGCGCCTCATGAAATCATTAAAGTCATTGAAGCCCTTGATCTCAAACAAGGGCCTGACGTCCCTCTGACCTTGGTTATTACAACTTGATCAAGCCTCACATTACCGGCTCGTTAGCTAAACAAGCCCATCAACGGGCTATTGGCATGAGTTTGCTCCCGTTGACTTCACAGATGTCTGCAAAGACCTTGGGCGGTATCTGACTGCAAGGCTCCAGTCCATCTGAATCAGTCAATCTAGAAACACATCCCTCATTCATCACTAAATTCCAGAATTTCTGGCGCAGACTTATAAGGTCCATAATGTTCCAGAATTTCACATTGGACCCAAAATGATGATATAATCCGATGGAACGCAGATCTCTCCAGGTCACAGTTGGTTCTTCGCCAACTTCGAGGAGATACGTCACTTTACTGAAGAACATAAAAGAGATATATTCATATCCATGCTCCTTGTTGAATACTTGGCAGAAAACAATACGCCCTTTCTATCGCGAATGCCGCCATTATTCCATTGATAGAAGGGTCATCGGCACCAGCATGAGTGATATGTACAACGTATTACTGCGTCCCCTGAGCTTGCTGAGCTTGACGTATGCAGGAAACTTGACTGGAAAATTGTAGTACATCTCCAGATATTCTGAATTTCAACGACAATCTACACACTCCGTCATCGATTTATTGGGGGATAATCCCAACATATGTAACTTGAGCTTGGTCAATGGTAACATGGACTGGGCTGACGATGACTGGACTGACAGGCTCATGATCCGATACGTGATGGCTTGATGGTTCGAAAATAGCCGGGTGGCGAATTTATTCAATGCGTAGGCGCGGCTTTGATACAAGTGATAGGAATTGGTTGACCCGATCATAGAAGCGTCCACTCCCAGCCTGACAGGATGGTTGCCCCGCCTTTTAGCTTTTGGAGAACCTGAGATGTAGGATAACTCAACTGGCACAAGCAAATCGACTGATGTATCGAAGATATCGGGAGAAAAACGGGTTTAGACTTGATTGTTGAGCTGAAGGCATTGGAAAGCTAGGGTGGCTGGAGTGGACGGCAAATATTGCTGGATAATGTCGTGTGCTAGTGCGCGAGAGTGATCTCTGAGATCAGAAATTCAAGTGCTGGTGGCAGAGCTCAATCGAACGCAAATCAAGGACACACCGTGCGAGGGCATGTGTTGGCGAGATAAACCGGGCCTGTCGTGCTTGGAGCTCGTTCGATCGCGTCATGAAGCTTTATTATTTCTGGAAGAGCTACCTCTTTGAGTGAGCCTGATGTGCGACGCTTCTTGTAGCCATTGCCGCAACCCAGACCACGCCAGCGTCATGCTATTCGGTTGGCGAGACAGCCGGTGAATGACTGGAGATTGAGTTGATAGCTGGGGACGGTATTAAAAGACGGGCGGAAGTATCAGGATTGTTTTCTGCGGTCTGAAACTCGAGCTAGCCCCAGTACATACCCATAAATCATATACCATAGGCCAATGCTTATTCCCATGAGTTTTTGCATTGTTTTTCGATGCATATGGTGCGGATAGTCGGATGCATGTAAAGAAATGGTCGTCGAGGGGGGTGCGGACAGCAGAACAAACGTGGTGGGTCAAATTCAATCTTCGAACTCCGTCGACTCTTGTTTGGACCATCACGCGAACTCGTCTGTGGGTCCTCAGTCACGCCTTCTGACACCAGCCTGATTCTTTCTCCTTCCGCATCCTTCGCTTTCACGAACCTGTCTGCTGGGACCTTGACCGCACAGCGGTGCGTGAGGGACGGAGGAGAAATATTGCTCGTCATCAGTCGATTCGAGAAGATGCCCCCACTCGCTTGAAGTCCCAGTCAAACAATTCAAATTATAAAACGGAGGGCAGGTATATGCGTCTTCTGTCATCGTTGAGAAGTTCTAAAACTTTGTCGCGACGGTGTTGAGGTGGGAAATTTGCAGGTGGCCGTTCACTCCCTTCTGTCCTTCTGAGCAACTACTTACAAACAGTAGGTCTCTTTCGAGCCAATGATTCATGAAATTTCCTGCATTGTCGGACGCGTTTAAAAAAATGCCAGGAGGATCTCACGAACTCTCGCAACGAGCAAACCTGAGCTTAACAGCTCAGTCGCCTCGCTTGCAGGGAGCTGGGCTTTCGAACGGTGGAAAGTCGAGTGGGAGCAGCGGAATCTTTTGAATGCGCGTCGATTGGATTTCAGGGAACACAAGTGTAAGTTGCACGGCTTGTACTGTATGTTCCATTCTTCACTTTGTACGCAGACTCTTCCCAGTTCACGAACGCTGTTTCAGTCGGTGGTCTTCAAGCACTAAGCTTCACACACACGACCCTCAACCACAAACACACAGCCAAGCAGTTTTCAGCATGTCTGAGTTGCATCCGTGGTCTACAATCCCTACGTGTCGAGGTCCTAAACACGAGCCGTAGCGCCCACAACGTCCTCCTTGAAGTCCTTGCCGCAAAAATCCACTCGCTTGGATGTCAAATTGAGCCAATAAATTGTTCAGTTTGTTGCCTTGGTCCGGACTTAGTGGTGCTCCATGGCTGGAACCCCAGACATCATGATCCTCGTAGTCGTGCTCCGAGTTTACATCCTCGCCTCGCAAGCGCGAGTTGAGTTATTTGCAAATTTTGATAGACAAGTATGTTGTTACCTCAAGCTCACAAACCCGTTTGCTAAAGGTTCATTGCTTCCATAGATTTTCGTATTGCGTTTCGAACATTGCCCAAGTCCCAGGATGAGTCCCGGCAACCGTCACAACCTAAGTCTAGTATGTTCCTGGCCGGCGCACCCATCTTGGAAGGATCACATCTCGACCCTCAGATCCTGAGGCAGCAGATCACTCGATGTCCTATCTCGAATATTCTTAGCTCATTTTATGATGGTGGAAGAAGGAAAGAGGACAATTCCTGACTCACTTCGATTTGGGCGCCTTATATTCGGTGCCGTGGTTATTCGCCTATCAAGCGTCGCGCCGTTGTCACGATGCTCTCTTGCTTCTGTTTTCCGATTGGCTGGTCGACAAGTGGTGTGGGGACGTGAAAGCGGTATCTCGGTACCGGGAGCTGCGGTGGCGGGCGGGTGGGTGGGCATGAGTCGGTGTTTCCTTTTCGGGAAATATAATTCACCGCCCCGCGAGTTGGGCGACGGAAATCCTTTGGACAAAGTATCTAGTATCCTCAACAAGAGCAGCAGAGGGGACTCTGGGCAACGTCTAGCAAACTTGGGAGTTCCAGCTCC
>JANIEX010001214.1:0-11795 GCA_027627405.1 Leucocoprinus birnbaumii | reverse complement strand
ATTATATGTCATCCCAAACCAGTTGCTGAAGCGAACTAGAGATTATGTCCCCTTGGTAAACCTGATTGGAGTTTATTTCCAAATCCGTGACGATCTCATGAATCTACAAAGTGTACAGGTTGGGTCTTTCCCTGACGTTCGCGTGTTTTTTTTCATCTTACCCTACCATTTGTAGTATACATCAAATAAGGGTTTCGCAGAAGACTTGACAGAAGGCAAATTTTCGTTTCCGGTTGTCCATGGAATTCATGCAGATACTTCTAACCGACAAATCTTGAGTAAGAGGGTATTTGTAGATCCAATGATCGCCGCTCATAAATTTTTAGACGTCTTACAGAAGCGACCCACGACCCCAACGCTCAAGGTACACACGATCAACTATTTGCGGGATAGTACGAAGTCCTTTGAGTATACCATGTCGGTACTAGACAAGCTGGAGCTGCAGACCCGCCAGGAGATCGCTCGCCTCGGCGGAAATAAACAGCTCGATAAGCTTATGGATCTTTTGCATGTGGACAATGTAAAGCCTACATAGGGGCTTCACACTGCCAAACAGGTCATTTTCTATCATTATACCAGCCTGCTTCGATTGAATATAGATTCATTATTCTTGCCATTAATCCAAGACGGCTGGCGTCCAGCGTTCAATGATCCCCTGCTTTCCCTTCTGGTTTTCTCGCCTTGAATACACCGCGGGACGCGACTTCAGCGACGATATTTTGTGCATTACCGATCGCTTCTTCTTCCTCTAACGCGGACAACCTTTTACTCCCTGTCGGCGGATGTAACTCAAATTTAACCAGATTAAGGAAAGAGTCGTACCTGCGATAGCCCAATTACGAGTGCTAGGAATCCTCAAAGTCTCGCATTCGACCTCCCATCCACAATGAAGGCTAAGCGTCGCAAGCCATATTCGGTACACTGAATACGAGCTGGTATGACCGCCATCTCCGCCGAGGTTCAAGCCTTCAATAAATTTAAGTGGTAGACCGGTCTCGGAGTGTGTTGACGCGGTCTCGTGATCCGAGGCATGAGTAGAAACAGGGAAAAAGGGAGTTGACGAACGTTCAAACTTCGCGTCAAATGTCCAGGCACAACAGGGGATTGAAAGATAACCGGAGGCCCTATGGATGGTAGCCAGAACGGGGACCCAGGGTGTCAACTCATCGGCGTGGTTGCCAATGATGAAGACATCAGGACGGAGAAAAGGAGGTAGATCGTTGGACGTAGGATCAAAGGCATAAACACAGAGACGGGCTTGTGTTTCTTGTGGGTATTGCGCCCACGATTGACGTGCTCGCACGTCAATCCCTCCGCCTTCATACCCTTCGCTCACCAAAATATGTGTGAGTAGCCCGTTACCACATCTGACGAACGCGTGTCAGAGATATTTAAGGTCAAGCTGCTGGGAATGTCTTTACTGACCCAAAATCAAAGAATCCTCCGGGCGGCCGAGGCCAAGAACTCCAGGGTCTGTCATCAGTATCAGAACGGACAGTGTTGAAAAAAGGAAGATTCTGATATATTTTTTCCAGTAAAGCATCAAGAATGTCGCGATGCTGATGTCTTCGAAGACGTGTTTTAATGGATCCGTTACTTCTTGCCAGGTAGAGACCAGATGTTTATGTCTCTCCCGCATGGTCAGATATAGATCCTGATATTCTTCTCGTGGGACCAAGCAGTCGTGCGCGACGCGCTTTTTGTAGTTCGTGAGTGCTCCCCATCCATATCGATGCAGCGTTTCCAGCAATGCGAGACAGGTCCGGTATAGCCGTGAGCTGGGATCTGTCGGGGTATCAGGTAGCGGGAGAACTTCGATCCTGAGAATGGGATCGGAAGAACTATAGATGTAGCGAAATGCAATGTGATGCACGGAGGGATGGTAATAAGGTAACTTGGAGCCAGGGGCTACAATGGGCGTTAGGACGAGGGTATCTGTCGCCAGTGCGTCTTTGTCGCGGGATGTTTCTGACGACGAATAAAATGTGCAATATTGTTCCAGTCCTTCGTCGCGTCCAGGCCGTCTAGGAAGTAACCGACGGTGGATATATCTCAGCTTCACCCGGCCGTCCAGTGAGGGGGTTTCATCTGGCATATTCTCGGTCGATTCTGTGACAATGTCTGAGCGGAGGATGAGGGTTGAGTTATACTCTGGATGGTGCACAAGTTGAGAGACTGCAACTTCGAACTAAAATAATGATCACAAATAAGATCTCTAGGTCGATACAATGAATCAACATTACAAGGTCGATTGGAAAGTCCGCCGGACAAGCAATGATGGGTTTCCACCGATCTTCGCCACTTCTCAGCGGTGGGATTGCCTCCTCCAATTGGCATATTATAGGCGAGAATTTTTGTCGAGGTTGCGGCGCTGACATCTGGAGTCTATAGGTCTCAGTCACGAGCAATACAAATCACTTACGCGTGCAGTAGACTAAACCTACGTCGGACCTGGTCTTAATCTACTGATCGCTGAAGGGAAGAAATAAAATCAATGAAGTGATGATCGCCGATCGGCACCGTACTTAATCGCTTACATTATTGATTACGTGATTGGCGCTCTAACCAACGCCGAAGGCCCGAATCATTCCGCTTCTGCGCTTGACGATTAAAGCGCAATCACTCCCGGTATATCAATCAACCGACACCACCAACTCAGCCATTGAACAAGTCTAACAACCTTATCTTATGTATTGCAGAATACTAGGCATCTTATATTTCATCTAGTCAGTCTCGAATCCAAAACGGTGGGCCATCTTGGTGGCCCAAGAGCTCATTCAGCCGCTTTTCTAGGACCTTACTGAACGACTGTACATATATAGTTTAGATTGAACGTATCTCTCGCACGCTTCGCATTTTTGCCCAAGTATCATTCTCACGATGCCGTTTCTCGACAATGCAAGCACAATTTCCACAGAGGCCAGTCCTAATGTAGAACCCACGGGGGTGGGGTTATCAAACCCTCAGATGTCTCTAAACCGGTGAAAAATGTTGGATTTAGTGAACCGTCTACACTCTACAGGGTACGTTTGATACTGTTGATATCAAGTCAGATCTCTCGAATATTCGAACGTAGTGTCACTACAAGTCGACATAGACCTGCCACAGATTGTTGTCATCGGTTCTCAAAGTGCGGAAAGTCATCTCTCATCGAGTCCATTACTCTGCCTCGCGCCGCTGGCACCTGTACACGGTATATGCCCGCTGTATGTCCAGACGAACTTTGACTGAGCTTTCCCAGGTGCCCTACAGAATGTCGATTGACATTTTCCGAGTGTACGTGGAAATGTGACGTTTCCCTCCGCTTTACAAGTGATGCTAAAGGCAAGCCGCTGGGCCAAGTCGCAATGAGGTTTTTGGCCCAACAATTCACAAGAAAGCGGAGCTCGAAGACAGAGTCAGGCGGGCTCAACGCGCTATTCTAAATCCATCAAAGCATGTGAAAGAATTTCTGGAAAATGACGATGAAGTTACGGAAACAGAGCTTAGCTGTTCAACTAACTGCGTTTCGCTGCAAATAAGTGGCCCAGACGTTGCCGACCTCTCATTTTGTGATCTTCCGGGTACGTCGTTATTGCTCTCCTTCCCAGAATTCGAAGTCACATATAATGTAACAAAGGTCTTATTGCAAGTGTGGGCCGTGACAGGGATGAAAACGATATCAACCTTGTGAAAAATCTAGTTTCATCGTATATTAGAAAGCCAAGCTGTATCATATTATTAACGGTAGCCTGCGAAAGTGAGTTCCCCTCCAAAATCAGAGTTTTTGATCCTCACGGCGTTTTCTTCAGCGGACTTTGAGAATCAAGGAGCACATCAACTCGCTAGGCAATGGGACTCAGGCGCCAAAAGGACAATAGGTAAGGGTTCTTAGACCTATAGTAATCTTGAACTTATTCTCTCAGGTGTTCTTACGAAGCCTGATCACATTCCTGACGGAGACGAGTCCGGGTGGATTGCGTTCATCAGAAATGATAAGGAGACGCTGGAAAATAATTGGTATTGTGTTAAACAACCAAGTTCGAGTGATCTCAAGGAAAAATGGAGCTGGGAGATAGCCCGACAGAGCGAGGAAAGATTTTTTGCCAGTTCTCGGCCGTGGCGTGAACTCGAGGGGATGTATCAAAAATTTCTTGGCACTTCAAATTTAGTGACACGGCTGAGCTCGATCCTATCAGACCTCATAACCAAACGGTAGGGCGTCTCCGTCATTTCATTGGCTTGAATCGATAACATATCCAACTATAGACTGCCAGGTATACAAGAAGAAATAGAGAAAGCAATATTCAAGACAAGGGACCAACTTGCGGAACTACCCAGAGAGGCATCTAAACAGCCCCTCACGAAGTGTCATCCTTGCTTCGTAACTTCGTTGCGGGCGTGACTCGGCAGGTAACTGGATTACCTGATGAAGCCGGCCTGTTACAGCTGATACGCCCTGCTCAAGAACAGTTTCGCAGGGAGATTAGGCTATCATTACCAAAATTCAAACCATATGAAAAGAACAGGAAAGAATCCACCGTGGATTCCTCAGACGAATCCGAGGATGGGGAGGTTTTCTCAGACGAACATGATGATGATGGTGATGAAGATGATGCTTCAAGTAATGAGAAAAGGGCCGCCTCGGACGATGAGGGTCGGGATGAGGATCGAGAAGGGGCCGCTGCTGCCATTAGTTCTCCACCCGTCTCACTTTTGGGTAAACGCAAACGGGGATCGAAAGCTATATATGTCGAAGAGGTTTTCGTAACGGCTAAGAGGTACGAAGTTGTCCCTGATGCATACTTGTCTCCTCATCTCCTGTTGCTGGACAGGTACTGCACTCGAGAGCTACCGGGCAGTTTCCCATTNGTAGTTCGGCAGAANTATATCAACANCTGCGTTAAGCAGTGGCGATANCCGGCNGTAGNCCTTTGTAAAGCAGTATACAGGACTGTATCTGANTATCTNAATGAAATGGTCCACCGTCACTTTTCGGATTTNGGGCNGGGAAATCTACNCGATNTAGTACGGTACGTGTGTCCNTATGAAGCAGANAGATTNGNAGTNAACTAATGNTNTTTAGTTTCATAATTCANGAGNACATCAAGTCGTGTTTCTCTGCCACCGANGGAAAGATCAATTGGCTGGTTGACCTCGAAGAACAACCNTTCTNTCTGAACCATCATTACTTCCAGGACTATCAATCTCGGTACCTGACATATTATCGCGCTTCTCGTTATATGCACAAGCATCATGGAGAAAATAAACATCGCACAAACCCTCGACTCCCGTCAGCTGGCTAGTAAATCCGGAGACGCTGCTCAGGTCATCCCTCCAGTTACGAAGGCGCTAGTCGGGATCATGGAGATGGGAATCTCTTCGGTGAAAGCACGAGACCTGGCAAAGCTGCTACCTACGGATAAGATGAGTCCCGCATTGGAAGTCATGGCCGATGTCAGGGCTTATTGTCAAGGTGGGTCGAAACCTGAGCTCTCCAAGGATGGCTCAAGATTCCATAAATATTAATTCCCAATTCCCAATTGGCTATAAACGCTTCACTGATACGGTTCCAATGGCGATCGATCGGGAGCTTGTTCTGGGATTGAGGGGCCTTAACAGCCTGAAAGCTCAAAGCATCTGTGCGGACTTTGCTCGTGAGAAGCCAGCGGTCGCGAACCGGAGAGAGGAACTGAACAGAGAGTTGCAGCTCTTGGAAGAAGCTAGTCAGCAACTTCTGCGATGCAGTGGTGTTGATTAGTCGACACCCTTTGGTGTGATACAATGTAATAAAGGGGTATCATGATCCACATATCTAAAAGCTGTCTCTTATCAATATATTCAATGGTAAAGTGACCGTGAGAAAAGGATAGAGTGATCAAACTATGAATTTGGGTCAGACGAACCTCTGATCAGTGACGCTCGAGTCCTAATGCTCATCGGTCCACAGCAGACACGCTACGTATGCATCATATGCAGGACTCCTGGCTTTCAGCACGATGCGCAGCACAATGGTGGATGAAGAACTTCTGAATCCGGGAGAAGTCCTCAACCAACCGCGTGAACTGCTGGCGTTATGTGCTTCGAAGTGATGCTCAACACGCTCCTTACACTGAGAACTCCACCCAGAAAAGATCTAGTTCAACAAACTCATGACACCCCGGAAAACACAGAATCCTCTTTAACTTGACAACTGTGAGTACACCTAGCCACTTGAATGGCAAATTGGAATAACAGCCTCACAAATAATCCGCTCTTGTCTAGGATTTATGTTCAACTACTCGAATCTCAGCCATGGCAACAAGCAACTCTGCCGTCATGTCAAATAAACTTTCCCCCTCGAATCCAACTGCGGAGTCCCCAATACGTTCAAGTATGGGCGGATGATACGTCAAGTCTGCATCGTTCGGTCGAATGCAAACCTCAAAGGCCAGAGTTATAAAAGCGTTTGCGATGTTGCATTTTCGTCGCTTCTGTGCGCCCTTGATGAAGAATTCAGCGATTCACACTATGTCTTCATCGACACTCAGTGTGTCAGAATGCTCTGGCGCTGGGGTCGGGCTTTCCAACCCCCAGATGTCGCAAACTCGCCGAAAAATGCTTGATCTCGTTAATCGTCTCCATTCGACAGGGTATGCCGACAGAATTTCATGTCGCTAATGTATCAGGCTAACTTATATCAAACAGAGTGCAAGTCGATATCGACTTGCCACAGATAGCTGTCATAGGTTCGCAGAGTGCAGGCAAGTCGTCCCTCATTGAGTCAATCTCTGGTATCACTCTCCCCCGTGCTGCGGGGACGTGTACACGGTAACATCTTTACCTCCTCAAAATCCGTTATAGTCACTGACAAAGGTCTAGGCTGCCCGACTGAATGTCGCTTGGCACACTCCGAGACGGCCTGGAAATGCACTGTATCATTGCGCTTTACAACTGATGCGAATGGTGCAACGCTTGGTCAAGCTCGTAATGAGGTCTTCGGCCCTCCCATCCATTACAAAGCAGAGGTCGAGGAGCGCATCCGTCGCGCACAGCGTGCTATCCTTAATCCATCTAAACCCGCCAAACAGTTTTTAGAAGGCGACGAGGATGAACCCATTGGAGAAGCAGAACTCAGCTTCTCTCATAATTGCGTCTCTCTACAGATCAGTGGGCCAGATGTCGCTGACCTCTCTTTTTGTGATCTGCCCGGTGCGCCGTCTCTCGTTCTCTTGACTACATCGAGCATACTTAGCTTAATCCGGGTCTTACAGGTCTAATCGCAAGTGTCGGACGCGGTGGCAACACAAACGATATCAAGTTGGTTGAGAGTCTCGTTACTTCCTATATCAAGAAGCCAAGTTGTATTATCCTTCTCACAGTCGCATGCGAGAGTAAGTTTCAAACACACCTCGTCCTCCTTTTCTTGTTAAAGAAAACTTATTTCATTCGCCATAGCCGATTTCGAAAATCAGGGTGCTCACCAGATTGCCAAGGCCTGGGACCCTGAAGGCAGGCGAACTATTGGTATGCTGCCAGTTTCATGTCTCAGTTGATTCGATGCTGAAGCGACTTTGATAGGCGTCCTAACTAAACCGGATCGCATTCCACTCGGCGAAGAGCCAGGGTGGTTGAAATTCATCAAGAACGAGAAGGAACCCTTAGAAAATAACTGGTACTGCGTTAAGCAACCCAGCTCGAACGACCTCAAACAGAACTGGACATGGCAACAAGCCCGAGAGAAGGAGAAGGAGTTCTTCTCTTCAACTGCACCCTGGTGCGAGCTTGAAGGGATGTACCAGAAATATTTGCGTACTTCCAATTTAGTCGAACGCCTCAGCTCTGTCCTCTCTGATCTCATCGCAAAACGGTATGTTCTTGCACGCCGCTATGTGTTCCTAGTTCTTAACTGGTTCCGCCAGCCTTCCCGAAATCCAAGATGAACTCGAGAAATCCATTCATGCCACACGTGAATGGCTTCGCAAACTTCCCCGAGAGCCCTCATCGCAGCCTGTGAACGAGGTCGCGACGCTTCTTCACGAGTTTGTTGCGGATTTGACGCGACAGGTCACTGGGGTTCCCGACCAAAAGGGGCTCATCCAGTCCATTCGGCCTGCTCAAGATAGGTTTCGTCATGAAATTCGTTCGACAGCACCTCGATTCAGGCCGTATGAGAAGAGACTTGCTAGCTCGAGGAACATGCCTCGAGCCACGTTTTTAGATCACGAGGGGGGCGACGTGTCGGACCACGATGACGATCCTGCTGTGGCAACGAGCTCCGGGAGAAACAAGAAGCGTTCGAGTGCTGTATTTGTTGATGAAGTGTTCCAGCGGGCGCAATGGTGAGTCGTTCAGTATTTCTGTGGGAGCCTTACTAAAGGGCCTTCCGCAGCTCTCGTACTCGAGAACTACCTGGCAATTACCCTTTCGTCGTGCAGCAGACCTTCATCGACGAGTGTGTCAGGGAATGGCGAAGCCCCGCCCAAGTTCTCTGCAAAAGCGTGTATAATACGCTTTCAGACTACCTGAAAAAGATGATCAATAGGCATTTCGCTCATTTTGGGCAAGGAATGTTGGAACATCGAATTCGGTATGTGCGATTTCGTGTGACGTGAATTGTCTCTGTTGACCCGGAACGATAGCATACTCATGCAAGACCATTTGAAGTCCTGCCTTGCTAGGGCAGAAGAAAAGATACATTGGCTTGTAGACCTTGAAGACAAGGCGTTCTCCCTCAATACGCATTACCTCACGGACTATAGGTCTAAATTCCTTGCCTATTATCGGGGCGCCCGTAATAAAAGCAATCACACGTCCGTCATGGAAACCATCAATACCTACACACCTCCATCTTCGCCAACGCTGACCTCAAAGAACGGGTCCGGTCTTTACGGTATTTCTAAGATCTTGAGTGGCCTCGCGGAAATTGGAATGTCGGGCATCCAGGCCGAAGACCTTGCCAAACTCTTCAAAACAGATAACATGGAACCTGCATTGGAGATTATGGCCGACGTTCGGGCTTATTTCCAGGGTAAGTCCTTCAGTGATCATGTCTTTTTTTCGTGTGCTGAAATGAGCAATTAGTGGCGTACAAGCGATATACCGATAACGTGCCTATGGCGATAGACCGCGAACTTGTTTGTGGCATTGAGCGCGACGTTTTACCTCTTTTATGGAATGGACTAGGTCTGAATTCCCTCGATGCGCATCGTATTTGCAAGGAGTTTGCGCAGGAGAGCTCGATGATTGCTAATCGTCGTGAGGAGCTGACAAAGAAGCTGCAGCGCTTGGAGGAGGCGTCACAGCAGCTTTTGCAAGTTGGCAGCTCTTGATAGATCTGCTATTGTGTCTTTAATGTCGTGTGATTGCCCTTTTGCTGATTGTTAGTGACCAATGTGATTTTTTCGTAGAACTGCCTAATTATAACCATCGTTGTCTTGTTTGTACTCATAACTACTTGAGTTACTGGCTGTCACCAAGCCCTTTCTCGTTGTGAGCGCTTTGAGTTTCGGAGTTATCTGAGCGCGTCGCTCTCATCCGAGTCCTCGTGATGTGACGTTGCGCGTTGCTTGATGGCACCAAGCAACTTACGAGCTGTTTCTCACCGCAACGGCATTGCCTGCGCTCTAAATCATACAATCATACTCTCACGTTTCATTACATATGTATGAGCAGTGCCAACTGATAAAGCTTGAGCCGACTAGCCTAGCTCAATCCTTTTGCTTTTGCCATGTCATCGGCCGCATTTTCTAGCCAAATTTGCACATTACCCTTTCTTCCTGAGCTTTTTGATCACAACTTCCTCAAGTCCCTTCTTCCTGTGACAAACGACGAAGAGAAATTCGAGTGGGTGAACAGAAGGTAAGAAAATGAATTCATCAGCCGAAATTTGGAAGCTGAATTTGAATTTTGCACGGACAGCGTCGACGCTTCTGTCACAGGTGGACCGTCCGACTCAGCCACCCTCGAGGCATTTGAGAGCCTCAATGTACGATCAAATAAATCACTATGTCACCTTGATGCGCTGCTACATGATTCCTGGTCAGAAGATCCAGGACTAACGCTGAGGATAATCTGGAATCTGCGGAGTATTCGGGATGGAAAAGGAGAGAAAGAGTTGTTTTATAGGTATGTCGCCGGCCTGTACAGATTTGAAAATAGAGTCTTACCCTCTCACTCAGAGCTTTCGGTTGGCTATACGAGCATCATCCTATGACTGCAATTTCCAACCTTCATATGATTGTCGCTCCTATCTGCCAGACTTCAAGAGGCCATTTATTGCCGCATGGATATTGGAAGGACCTTCTCAACATTCTTGCGCTGGTGACTTGCGACGAACTCGTGGATTTTCATTCACGCCCAAGTAATTTCCTGCGTACATATACCCCGAAGAACACTTCCTCACTGGCCGAGGACGAGGCCCAGAAAGATCAAACTCGTAGACACAAGACCGAAAAACACCACCGACACCACAGCAGACTTTTAGAGAAACTTGCAATCAGCAAGTATCGCGCACTTTACATCGGCGTTGCCAGGCTATTCGCTGTACGCTTACGAAAGGATATTCGGGCATTGGACCAACTCCGGTCGTTAGACCCAAACTCCGAAAGGGAACAATACCGAGCCATCCATCAAACCATTTCCCTCGCCGGTAAATGGGCCCCTACGCCTGGGGGATCTCATGATCGAGTCACCAACATCTCCACTGCAATATGCCAGCTTCTCTTTTCACCCAACGAGAACGCAGGCTCAGACGCGATCGGGCCACTGCCGTCCATTGCTCCCCATCCTATCCCCGGCGACGCAAGTAATTGCACGATTTATCGCAGTTATTACCAGCGCTGGATTCTCAAACCCTTGCGAGAAACCCTCGCGTGCCCTGAACCTCTCATGTCGGCCAACAGGTGGAACGAAATCCAATATTCGCGCGTCCCTTCGCTTTGTATGGCAAGAAACAGAGAACATTTCGTTCTTCACGATCCGGAGGGGTTTCACTTACACCTCGCTCAAGTTCAGAGCAAGAAACGGAAATTCTCGGCCACGTCTTTCTTACCCCACGAGCTTGTAGCAGAAGCCGCAGATGTCCAGAAGGCCTGGGATGCAGTGGAGGAGGAGGATTACCCCAAAGTTGCCGCTTTCAAGCGGTCGATAGCGGATCAACAGCTAGATCACAACGAGATGCGTTGGTGGAAGCTGCTCTCCCGCTTGGGTGGGACCGGTAGCTTTCCAAACACGATTGCTGTCTACGCTCTATCAGAATCGACAGTGTCTTTACCCGAATACGACAAAACCAACGTAAACCCCACATTCCCTAGTATTGCACTCTCCCTCGTTCTTGCATTCCTCGCCAAACCGCCTTTCGACAGTGGGTTTATCACACTTTCTGAAACTCCGACGTTTGTTCGCCTTGAAGGAATACGAGAGTCAAGTTGTCTATCGGACCTTGTGAATGATGTGCTAAGCCTCAAAGTTGGCGGGACCCCAGATCTTCAAGCCGTCTTTCTGCGAGTTCTACTTCCCCTCGCGAAAGAACACAACGTACCAAATAAAGACATGATCAAACGCGTCTATATCTTCTCAGATATGCAATTTGATCACGCAGCAGGGATATTCACAGGTCCTTGGTGGTTGAATACAACACCTGAAGCCGATAGAGCATCGCGTTGGGAGAAAATCTACTCAGGCTCGATTGTGAAGGCGTTTGAGAATGCTGGGTATGATGTTCCGGAGATTGTGTTTTGGGATATGACGGGTGAGAGGACGTTGAGGGAGACTGTAGAGGATGACTTAGAGAGGAAGGGTGTGAGGATAATGAATGGGTTTTCGAGGGAGATGAT
>JANIEX010001213.1:0-11843 GCA_027627405.1 Leucocoprinus birnbaumii | reverse complement strand
TGGCCTGGGAGGAAGAAAATGGCCAGTACTTTGAGGGCGGAGGTGACGCAGGGCAAGAGTCGGCGTTAGGAGGGGCGATTTTTGACAACCGGACAACCGATGACAACGACGACGTCCGCGACTTGTTGACAGCTCTGAATACCTCTCGGATCACGACCTCCTCAGAGAAGACGGATCATTTCAAACCAGATCAATCGCGCGAGCCGCATACTGCTCCAGACAGCGTTGCATCCGAGGACGACCTATCCTATCACGACGGTGATGAAGAAAGTGTCTTGCCTCTTCTTGAGAAATCTTCGCCTGATGGCGACAGCAATGACTGTACCTCGCAAAGGAGCGGAATCGCAGCTACTGGTAATTCAATTTCTAGATACTCACAGAGTACCAAATCAGAAGGTCCCCTAGCTACGGCCGCTCCAGATGATAGCCCCCAGGTTACCCACTACGTTGATGATGAAGACAGCGATGACGATTCGGATATTGTTGTTGTTAGAAATAGTCCTGAGGGCGGCGGAGTGGAATCTTCTAGCACAACTAACGCTTTAGCCGAAGACTCGGAATTCGAGTTCATCGACCACGACGAAGCATTCTAGTTGGCCGGTCATGAGCTCAGAAAGTTTATATGTGATTTACCTTGTACTAGTATAGCAGTGTATCTTATCTTGATGGTGATTTCATGTCAACGTAATTTGATTTTGCGTTCTCAATGATTCTGCCCAAGCACCGTCAATCAAACTCAGAAACAGGAATGTTGTGAAAGCCGGAGCACCACGCTGATGCCAACTGATCCCATCATGACGCGACTGATGCCACCACTCCCAAAAGCGGAGCCGCACCGAGTCATCGTGACGGGCGTGTAACGCATCCGATAAACATAATGGCAATATCTCCGTCAATTGTTTTTTTTCTTAGAAATCAGTCACATTCGCGATTGACAAATAATATATACACTTTTAGAACATATCTATATATACATCGATCCAATAACCATCATACAATGATCGCAAGCAGGTAATAGATTTATATAACAGCAGTTAACTCGAGTCGTCGTGAGTATGTTACGAAGAGTTCAGCCCTCCTGCCAGAGCTCGGTCAATGCATCCAGGATTCGGTGGTCTGAAAGACTCACCAATATGATTTTCTCTCCCAAGTCACTGACACTAACCTTTGTTCTCAGCATGAAGCGCCCCTCAAAACACTGATTATCCCAGCTCCTATTCAGCCCCAGCAACAATTCCATCGTCTCTCTGATCTTCGGGGGCATATGCACCGTAGCAAAAGTCTTGAATCTGTGGTTGTAGAAACGGATAGTGAGGTGAGGGGGTGCCACCGCCGGTTCATTGCGAGACATATGGCTGTCGCATCTACCTGGCATCTAAACTTCGGAGAACGTCGAAAATAGATGATAAAACTTACACAATCAAGGCCACAACTGGCGTGCCTCTGCTCTCTTCCACCAGCTGCGGCCACAACAACCGCAAATGCGCCTTTATCTTCTTTTTTGACGCGTGAGTGAGTCTTCCCACTGATTCTGTTCCGTAGAATTTGACAAAAGTCTGATACCTGTTGGGAGTGTCATTAGTCACGGAGTCTAAGTGTCTTGACCTTACTTACCATACGTTTCCAGTCCTCCTCATCGTTTGTGGTGGCAAAACAGTGCGAGAAAGAATACGACTCAAATCGGTCGCAGGTCACACTTCAGAAAGCTTAAATGACTTATGCGCGAGAAACTGATTCTGCAGGTTTATAGCATTTGAATGCAGCCTCGCTTCGACTGCTGAGCCTTTGGCTTTCCTCTCACTGAAGCAGACTTGCTGCCGACTAGCCCCTCCACCTCGTCTTCACTATCCCAATCCAATTCTCTGGCTTTCGCACTGGCAGACTTGGCTTTGACACGTGTACGAGCATCTCTAGTAGCCCACTAGTCTTGGGCACGGGTGCCTCAGGCCTCTTCCCTTCTTTTGGTGACTCAGTGGTGTTTTCCTTCTCTGCATTCATCGGTGGCTTACTCGCATGATGGGCGAGTTTAGCTTTCGTCGCAGACCCCTCAGCTCTCGCCGCCTCCAATTCTAGGCTCGTCTCGTTTGTGAGTCGACGAACAAGCTTCTTCTTTGGCTTTGACTCCGGCTCCTCCTCCTCTGCACTCGATTCGACACGCGTCACCTTCTTCTTCTTCCCACTCCAGATCACAGCCTTGTCATCCGAATTGTCCATGTCCTGCTTCTTCTTCTTTGCCTGAGTGGACTTGAGCAATGCGTCCATGCCTCCGTCCAACTCCTCGTCGCTTTCATCTGTCAACTCCAGGTCCACTGAGGGCTGTTTCTTCGCCGGTGATTTCTTCTTTGCTGGCGATGACTTGGACTTCTTGGCTGGGGTGACAGGCGCCCGTTCCTTGTCGCTACTCACGGCCATAGCCTGCACATTCCTCCGGTGCCTTTTGACCTGTTCATCCTCCCGTGTAGGTTGGTCAGCATCCATTTCATCATCATCAGACACAATCCTCCTCCTCTTTATCGGCGATACTGACTTGGTCTTCGACTTGGTGGGAGAGATTTTCATTGCCGTGGTGGCACGTTTAGAAGGTGACGAAGAGGCAGCGACAATGCTGCGTTTCGTGGGTGACATCGATGACGTCGTCCCGTCCTTGAAATCGTTTGTCACAGTGATTTGCTGCATGATATGAGGATAGCGCGTAACGTCGAGGATGATACACGTACATGGTTCACGAATGACGCAATCAAGGTCTGAGGAATTGGATAGTGCAGGAGCTGATCCACAGGCCGAGGCATCAACCCCGTCGACTCGACGTGGTATAACCACGCCATTGTTCCAATCGTCTTATTTAGTTTGAACGCCTACTGACCCGTCAGCATACGCCGCAAAGGATATGGTTCAGACGCTCACCTTTCCATACGCCTTTCCACTCCTCCACTGCGTAATCAAGATATCACACTCCGCTATGGCCCTCGCCTCCTTCTTATCTCGGCTCCGCGAAAACATTACCTGTGACTCGAAGACAGATATGCACGACGACTTTGTCATTTCCAAACCAGAGCTTGGAAACAGCGTCGATCTACGATAGCATCAGGTCAAGGAGCTTGTACCTAGCGCCCAGCTCGCAACTTAGTCTCAACCAACCTCTAAGCTCCGGGACATGTCTGAGCCTCGAACGCAAATCTCTGATGAGCTTTCGAGCACTCTCAACAACTTGCAGGGTGAGCTAGAAAGTTCGGACTTGTTCGATGATGTCCCAAGTTGCCGTGGAGTCATGCGCCGAGCTATTCCACAAACGTTGGTCAATGAGGTTGGCTTTGATACTGTCCTCAATACGCTGCCTGAGGCATCTCAGAGGGCACTGTTCTCTAGCTGTGTCGTTTCTCACTTTGTAAGTTCCCCGAACACTGCTATTTAACTGACTTCGTTGCTAATCCTTCCTCGTAGATTTACAAGTATGGTGTGAACGGCTCTAGCGTCGATTTCTTCCACCCATACCACAAATTGTTCGGCCATAGGGTAATACTGTCCAAATGGACGACTAATCATGCCCAGGACTTCCTTCAAGGTGTCGTGAGGGAACTCAAGGCTTGTAAGTGTACTTCTTCAAGATGAAGCAGCATGATGAGCGTGGATTTCAGGTGCCGATATGAATACACAGGCCGCCATTTGTAGTCATGAAGTCTTCGACCATGTTGACTGCGGTTCAGCATAGTTTTCGGAGGCGAGAGAATTGGAAAGAGCGGAGAAATGCACGGGTCCAGTTGTTGTTACGAAGATTGTCTACCCACTCGAGTGCTTCTAGATGTTCATGGTGATAGTTCGGCTACAAATGGATGGGATAAGTCTGGATATCTCTCAGCGCAGTTGGAGGTAGAAATTCAACTCAACTCGGACACATGCTGAATAAGTGGAAGTCTGGTCAGAGTCGTCGAGCATTCGGCATTCGGCACACAACAGACCTGCAGTTAATGATGAATGAGTGGCGATGTCGATCATGCTGCCGTCGCAATAATCACTTACTTACTAGGAATTTAATTATGAGGGAAGAGTAGGTATCGGCGGCGATGGTAGACGAGCTGTTCCGAGAGGAGGTAAGGATCGCGTAGCTGATGGAGGAGGCGGATGCGCCAGAGAATACGAAGGATGGAATGCCCTCCAAGACAGCTTCACTCGCAGCACCACTGAAAGTACGCCCAATGCCCATGTTAGAACACTTTGGAAACTGCTTCTCATTATAGTGCTTACACTGTGTCAGAGCTGCCAATGCCAGAGCCCAAGTTGTCTAAAATGAACTCAGGATCTTGAAATATTAAGATTTCATCTGCCGCACTCACTGCCAACGTTAGAGCCGCTGACAACAAAGTCGGGCTTATCACCCCAGCGAGCTTCAGCAAATTCTTGGATACCGAGGCGAACAGCGTCAACGCTACATGCATTTGAGCTCTTGAAAGAAGTGTGTCCACGTGGATCAGAGTTGTGTTGTCACTTTGGAATCTGTCCTGAAGCATACGGGACAACTCTGGCATTCTCTTTGAGCTGGGCATTTTCAAACTCGTGGACGACTCCAGCTGTCCATGGCAACAGGGGCTGCCCACAAAAGGCATCCTTCCTCACTCTCTTGATCGATCGTATCAGAATGGTAACAATAGAAAATTTACCAGACTTACAGAACGCTTGAAGACTCAATCTTGGGACAGAGGCGCATTCTGATAGTAAAAGATATGTGAATCAATGTGTCTGCACTACGCAATACATTGGTTCAGTCAATCATCGTCTGGTATTACAATGATATCCCCCGGCAGCTTCGAAATGATCTTGAGCCCCTGCATGAGCGCCCGAAAGTCGTCTCCGAAAGGGGTATCAAAGTGGAAGAGCTGGAAGCAGACTATTACAGTTGCGCCCATCAGCCCGTTATTGACATTCCAGATCGGAACTTGGGTGCCATTGTGCAAGATAGGCAGAGTTGTCAATTGATAACGCCGCTCTTCTAGCTCACAAATTTGCTTGCTTTGTTCCGGAGTAATGAGGGGGTTATCTCTCAGGTCCTCCACCGGCCTTGCCACGTACAACTCGTTCTTGTTCTTCTTCGACTAAGTGCTTGTTAGCTTCATGTGATGTGGAAGCAGCAAATGGAGGCTTACAATGAAAACTGGGAGCTGAAACTTCAGCACAATGTTCCTGGGCTCGTCCAACATACAACCATGAGGACATTTGAATGTCAGCGAGTCAATTACCCCTTGGGGTCCATTTAATGCAGCGTTAGCGTGTTTCTTGTAGCCTTCTACCCTCAGCCGCTCACCTTCCCGTTTGTCTCGAGCAATGTCATTCTGTATTTTCTGTACAATTGATACCGCTTGTTCACATACTTTGACACTTAGAGTCCTTTTCGCATCGACTAAAGAATCACAACTGCTCCCATAATCACCTGTCCATTGGTTAGAGCAAGAACAACCAGATGGTGGCCACCACCCACCAAAAAGACTCATGTTTGTCCCATCCTTCAAAACCACACCGCTGACGCTGAAGACTCTTGGCTTCGTTCCCTTGGCCCTTGAGGATAGAAAACTGAAAGGTGGACACCGCTCCCATGGCGCGGATATAGCACTTGCGATGTCGTACTTCAGCAGGTCCAGACTAGGGGGAAAGTCCATGGTGAACAGGAGAAAGAGTGATCGCAAGCCCACGCACATTTAAAAGGCACGCTACAAAGTTTATCCACAAGACTCCGCCTTCATCACAAACACAGAAATCGCATTCCAACGACAAACTTTCTATCGGACACTCGACAATCTTCATGTTACTACGGTAATACGACGTAAAAGGGCGTAAAAGGAGTCACCGTAACCCTCGCCGGAGTAGTATAGCTGGAATACTACGTTGACTTGAGAATGTAGTGCTAGATCCAGATCGTCCACTTCAACCCCATTTTCGGCGAGGACTAAGTCCGTTAGCACCAAATCCTTAACATGATCATCTCTCAGCACCTCCTTCTCACGAGGGCTGAGAACATCCCAATCTACGTCCAGTGTAGGTCTCAACTCGAAGTCTCCAGGCTTCGGCGGTCCTTTCGGCTGGTTGATGAGATTTATGAGTATGCCACTTGAACTAGGACAGTGTGCAATGATTCACCATGAAGACCGGCATTCTAAACTTGAGACCTTGATCACGTCGCTTCAGGAAAGCATAACCGTGGTCGCAGAGCACCTGGATCGATGCAATTATCCCGTGAGCCCCGGCTGAGAGAGCAGTCAATCAGATTTGCCCCAGTCTCGATGTACACGGCGTACCCTGTGTAGTGTATTTACAGACGGGAGCGCTATATGGGTGGAGTACGTGGTGGACTCAGGCTCGGTAAGTGATTGATGATGTTGAATGGCACTGGTTCTGATGTATCGAGCAGGTACTAGAGGGAACTGACGATTGGATCTACTGGACAAAAATGACTCGGCTCAAGGAGAGGACTTTGGCGGCAGTGACGAGGAAGACGAGGAGGAGGTCACAAGCCAGCTCTTGTATGAGATGGAAGAGTGGAGCGACAATGAGGACGGTCTTCATCCAATGTTGCAGCTCCCATGGTAGAACTAAAATCTTTAGTTTTATAGTATGGAATGAAAAGCGTCAACAATTGGGTATTTACTAATATAGAAAAGGTCGATCGATCATTTCGGTGGTATCGGCTGATTGACTACTAGTAGAAATTCGATCACGTCTACGACCAACCATTCGATGATCGACCATGAGTTCTGAAGGATTCTAGTTCTTTTGCTTATTGAATGACAAGGTCCAGAGGTATCGGACTCGGCTTGTCCTCACTTGGGCCATAAACAGGGCTTGAAGAGATAAAATAGTGAAAAAAAAGGATTTTCGAGCGATCGATCACAATCAGGGAAATCAGATCACATATGGCTGCCTCATGTAGTATACCCCTATTCTGTGGACTACCGTATACTAGTAGTAGACAATTGTGAGGAGCAGCTATGGCAGTAACTGGAGCTGATTCTGACATGTGCCCCTTCTTTCGCCGTGATGTCGATGAAGATTACATGGGCCTGAACATGGTCGGTAGGGATATACGGGTCAGACAGACTTGTGGAGTGGCCGGCCAGAAGTAAAGGTCCTGGAGGGGCTGAGTGAGAGCCGTGTTGGGAGGGCATTGGAGTGAACGGAGCTGCAGGCCTCCAGAAAGTGGTGATACGCCGATACAGTATGTATGGCCACCGAACTCTGGGCGCAAGCGGCCTGACTGCTGCTGATTGCACTGAGGACATATAGGTATTTAGGCTGTATAGCCCGTATTACAGTGCGCCAAAGCGTGGCAGCAAGAGGAGGAGTCGTGCCCACCTTGCGATGAGACAGGACAGCATCCATGGGCTTCCCACAGGATACCAGTGTTCATCATGGTCTACCCATCGATGATAGGGAGCTGTGGAAGATTTCGTTAGTACACCTATGCAACGCATTTTTGCACTAGCTGTGCTGTACGGGTCCGCGTTGGTCGGTGAGCAGAGAAGAGGAGAGAAGTGATCACATACACAAATAATGGGGTAATATTTTCTCACACAAATCACATTGATGGTATATGGACTTGCTTGTTAGACGCCGATTGATCTCACTGACTCACTCACCATACGACCTACAGGTAAGTCAGCCTCTTCTAAGGCGACCGCTCATGTACTCACACAATCTCAGGTGCTGCTTACGTGTATATACGCGAGAAACTGACCCTGTCGCTGCATTCCGGTGAGTGATAGCCAGGGTGCGTCACAATATGTACTCACATCCGTTTATGTTAGGCTTTTTTGGTCATCATCGTCCCTACCCTCCGGCATCCTGTGGTGCCACGCGTATCTGATTTCTGCCACTTGTGGGCAGACCACAGTGTATACTTTCCGACCTGTATCTGATTTCTGCCACTTGTGGGCAGACCACGGTGTATATTGCCCGACTTCGTAATGTCAGTGGGATACTACCGCGTGTTCCCTGACGTGAAAAGCAAACGAGAGGGGCGTGCGTGGGTCTCAAATGGCGAGATCTACTACTCGCTGAACAGCATGAGGGGTGCCCCCATACCAGAGCATTGTGAGGAAATGAACTTGGAACCGGGCAAGTCCAAAGCCTCGGATTTCCAGGAACCAGTTTGGTGGGAGAGGAGCACCGAATGGCTGGGGTTTGTGATCAGGCAGCCAGTCCCATATAGTGGAAGTTTGGTGGAAGCATTGAATGCCGTACCAGACAGGCTCCTTTGTGTTTCCAATAAGGGGATCGCCCTGTCAGGGAAAGCTATAGGACCATGGAAACACCTGGAGAGCTTGCTCGAGAAATTGGCGGATCTACTGCAGAACAAGCTGCCGCAGCTCACTCGTTATCAGAGGCCCTTTTTGCCTTCAAAATGGGGCTATGATCAGGCTCATGCAACACACGAGGAGGCATCCGCACACATTGAGGCTGGGAGAGATTGGTTTGCGATGTGGCTTGGCTACGTGTACTGGCTATCGCAGAAAATCATTGAACGTTCAGAGTATAGAGATTCGTTGGCGCCGATGTGGTTTCTACACATCATTCACACCTTCAACGACCAACTGACCCTAGATTTGATTCGAACAACACCGTTGTTGCAGAACCAGTGGAAATGGAATCGCGTGGGGGTTTGGCTGCACAACCCGAGAGACGTGGCGGATCAGCCAACCGCACAGTGGTTCGTAGACCGTGGTGTGCCGGTATGGTATAGGTGGGGTGCAAGTGAGAGAACAGCAGCGAGAGCGAACCGTAATTTCTCTCTAATTGTCCCGGAGCCCGAAGAGCTACAGCTGGCAACTACGTGGATCGCTCCGTATTACAACCCTTCCTTAAATTCATCGTCAGCATTCGCCTTCTCCGAACAGAATCACAGCATCGAGTCTCGTCCCCGGAGTCCTCCGCCATCCTTTGGGGACGGCGCTGGAGATGACGCGTCACGAAGTGAACCCACTGCGACAATGTCAACCTCATCCCAACCGGGCGTGGCACCATGGTCCAAGCCAACATTAAAGCCCCCACACGTTGACAATTCAGCAGTGGCAGCCAAACGAACTTGGGATGAATTCTGGACAAAATGTGAGGCCTTACACGAAGTGTTGTTGAAAAAGGAGACGAAGCAAAAGAAGGAGCAAAGGCTGGATCGTGAGAGGAAGAAGCTGACGGTGTCAGCGGTGGTCTACAAGTGGGGCTGGGATGATGATGTAATGCCTCCTGTCTTCAAGAGATCACTAGTGCGGAAAGCGGACAGAGCAGATATGCTTATTAATTATCGGAAAGAGATCAGGCATTACGATGCTCACTTGAATGAGTGGCATTGCTGCTACAAGTTCATAGATGAGTGGTATACAGAGTCTCCGTCCTCAAGCGCCACAAGCTCTCTGTCTCAAGAAAACGCAGCGCTACCTGCAACACACGGTGGTGACGCGGCCGAATCCTCAACTTCAGCCCTACTGGCCCAGCGAGAATCTGCTCCGGTCTGGTCATCAAAAGACGAGAACCGTGCTCCCTGTCCTTCACAGCGACCTCAACCTCTTCCCTTACCTCCATCCCTCGTCAGCTACGAATTTAGCAATTCAAGGAGTGGGGAGTTTAAGATGGAACGAACACGGACAGAGGTCGTACGCCTCTTGTCGCAGCGCTTTGGATTCGTGCCACCGTTACCCGTTCCGCTGGCGGTTGCCGGCACTATCCTGGAGACAGACATGAAGTCACTCCTTTCTGTGCTCGGGATGGACGGTGATAAAGCTTCGTTGGACTTTTTCCGTACGCTGTTGGGGAAGATCTGTATAAACTTTATGAAATGCTTTACAGGAAAGGGTGCAGACAGACCGTCACCAGACTTATGGGACATCTCAAGGGATAATCGTCATACACTGGCTTTCTCTACACGTGTTAGTGCAATCCAAATGATGTGGACATCGGACGGCAAGACCTGGTATGTGTTCGACATGGGGCTATCACGTACTGTGCCGTGGAACATTGCGGTGGTGTCCACCGCTGATGCTCTCTACGTGTGTCGCCTGGACAGCCAGATGACAGAGGAGGCAATAGTACTAGACCTTGCTGAAGGAGTCCGATTCCACACAGTCCAACATCGAGATGAACTTCCATCTTCTCGTCCTGATAGATCCGCCTCAACATACGTTCCTCTCAGACTCTCTGGTCATGTTTTCAATCAATGGGACTACGACTTCTATCACAAACAAACGGAGTGTATTCTATCTCTCCCAAGGGCACGAGCGGCGATCATGCATGGAGGCTTTGCCCGACGAATTGCTATTGATTACCTGAGCATTTCCGAAACTGCAAGAGGGCCAAGGGATGTTGACGAGCAAGAAGGACACATGTTCACTGTGAGGGATGCTTCCGGTGTGGAGTATGTGGATGATGACTTGACGACTGGAGAATTTGATGTGTTGTGTGGGCTCTATGTGACTTTTACAGGTAAGCGTCAAATTGAGGCTCTAGGAAATCAATTACTGATAATTTCTCAGGTTATGGCAAACAGGTAGGGAAGCTATCGTGGTATCCTCTGACTTATGTGTTTGAGGGACATGGAGAGGACATGGGTTGGTGGACTGGACGTGCGGAGAAGTTGTGGCAATCAATCAACACATTGATTCTGTCTAGTGACCCGATGCGGAAAATGGAGTTACTGAAGAACGTGATGAAGTGGAGAGACAAAGTCAAAGGTTTTGGGGACGGATGGCGTGCACTGAAATCCGTTGAAGATTGGTCCCGAGAGTTCCTCATTGCCGAAATAGGTGAAAGTGATGGTGTGGGTAAACGTTAGATCATATCTGTAGTTCCACCTTGACCTCCGTGTGTTGATCTTGGCTGTACATTCACTGGTGTTGATAGATACAATTGCAACTTACGAATCATTTTCTTGGACTTGTCACCTCAGCTGAGAGCGATTATGACAAACTTGCAAGTCGATATGTGCTTACTAACCATGGACTTGATTCGTGAGCCAACGAGTCGGTTCAGTTATACTGACATCAACCTAACATGATTCGTTCTGAGGTGCGTGTCATATTCAATGGTGCAAATGACCTGAATTTATTTGGTCCCAGGGATGAGTAGACTTCCCCATTGTTATTGAAATAGGTGTGTTGATGTACACCGGAGCTTGAATCTGGATTAGAGGTACATGCAGTAGAATGTCGAGATTTGTGGTTCTCTGGCGGTTGCGAAAAAGAACCAGGGCTTGCGTTTTTAGCTTCCCTGTTCGCTGACTCTGCGGTTGCTGAGTGGTTTTGTTGTTGCATTTGTTCGGGGAAGCGGATGGATGATCAAGGACCTCCTGCGAAGTCGAGGCATTTACAAGACTGACGATAGTCTACCTCTGAACAACTCTCTTGATTGTCCTGATATTTCACCTCATTGTGTTGTGACATCTTTCTTCACTCGTGTGTGCATACTTAGGTGCTTTTGCCGACTTTGCAGTAGATGGGTTTTTCAGACATGATCGATGACTCAGCGAGGAGTTGTCTTCATTGTATATATATATATATATTCTCTTGGTGATGAAAGACTTACATGTCGTCACGCATTTAGTAAAAAAAAMCCCGCAGCCAGATGATTTTATATGTTTTTCCTAGATCTATGACGAGTATGTCACGGTATGTGAGTGAGTGTCTGAGGTCCTGACAGGCTGGGCTGATGGCATCACAGAAATGGTGTTGGCATCAGCGTGGTGCTCCGGCTTTCACAAGGAATGCGATAATCGTTTGTAAGATCGCTTGTTGAGCCTCGTTTGATCCTGGTTTGATCCGTCCTGCCATCAAGTTCTGCCGATGATAGCCCCTAACCCTAGTTTGACGCAA